>SHCU01000250.1:105111-119039 GCA_004307685.1 Ceratina australensis | reverse complement strand
CGCAGTTTCTATCCAATTACAATAATTTAAAAATGATAGAATTTCAATCGCGGAACGAACCGCGATATTGCTTTTTGATCGTTCGCGCTGGCACGCGCTCCTCGGTTATTAATTAAACAAAAGGACGACGGCGACGTCAACCACGGAAACGCGATGGAAGAAAGCCGGACCCGAAGAAGCTCGCGAGAAGAACGAGACGTTGCAGATAAGATCACCGGTAATGAACTAGCAGGGTCCGGCGAGCTTCTAATGAGGATAGACCCCGTAGGAAGCAATCTCGGCGTCGCTCGTGGAAAGAAACACACGCCAGCCGCTCTTCACGGTTCGCCCCGTTTCGCGCTTTCGACACGAACACGGTCTTGAGAACGGAGAACCGTGAAGAACTTCTCGCCTGTCCTACGCTTTTCATTCCGCTTCTCCATTTCGTGGGCAACGTGTGAACCTGTTTCCTGGATCTGGATTTGCATGAGTATGACGTTCGTACTATAATGAATCGAAAAATTAGATTTACTGTAATATTAATCCTCCTTTTATTATACAATTTTGAAATGCTAGTAAAGGGAGACAGCATCTAATTTTAAATACGAGCGTCATCTATTAAAAAAATAGTTTCATTTTTAAGATATATAAAACTTCCAATGAGATGAAACGTTATCGAATATCTCGGTTCTCCTTTTGACTCTTATCCTTAGATACATATTTCCGGGTATGGAAGCAGTTAAAGTTAGACCGTTAGAGGTACGAATATGAAATAGCCGGGTATATTCCAGGGTACCTACGTCTGCAACAAAATATCGGGAAGTTTTCTATATAAGACGAATGTTGAACGTGTATGTACGTCGGGGTTTTAGGTAGACGGCGGCGGTGAAATTGGAATTTATTGGTAGCAGCCCGGGGAGCTCCCACGGGGAATGTTGTGCGTAATACGCGTGCGACTTATGCGCGATGATAAAAATGCGATGAAATAGTTCGATACCGCGAGAGGCAGCGCGATGTCTCGCATGACATTACGGAGGCTTTTTTTATCGTTCTTCATTTGCGCTTCTTTGCAATCATCGTATTTCGGGGATCTCTATGAGAAATGTTTCCGAGAAATATTTCGGTACATTACGTCTCCGCAGGACAGAACTGTTCGTTGTCAATCTCTTGTCGAACTGCTGCTGTTAGTGTATATTAGAAAGTTTAAAATATAATCCAATGTAAAATGAAATATAATTAAATATAAGCTTGCAGTATGGCTTCTTTTAAAGCTTGCTGGGCAGTTTCATTTCCTGAGTATCAGTGATGTTCCTAAACTCTTTTACCATATAGCGCAAACCAAATATCGTTTTGAACGGGAATTACACGTCGATTTAAGGCAATAACTTTCGTATGCAAGAACGGTCCGCGGGTCTGGCTCGAATCGAATCGGTATCCCGACGCCATTACCGTTCACCGATACGGAACTGTATAATATCGCGCGTTTGCGGTCCCCTCCGCGTACCGTTTTCCACAGAAATATCTTCCTACGAGCCTACATTAAATTTTACGCGATACCCACCAGCACGATACTTTACGTACAATTTTCAACCGTCTGACCGAAGTAAATTTTGATTCAGTTCTCCCACTCGGAAAAGTGTATCAAACAATGAATACCTGTACAACTTCGGACAATTATTCTGGACCCACTACTGCTTATGTGTGAGTTCCCTAGCGGGACAATATTCACAATTAGTAAGAAATCTATTCGTTTATGTTTCAATGCTCCGGCATATGATGCTGCTGCTAATGCTTGAGCCTGGAGCATTGAAACATAAACGAATAGATTTCTTACTAGTTGTGAATATTGCCTCGCTAGGGAACTCGCACATAAGCAGTAGTGGGTTCAGAATAATTGTCCGAAGCTGTACCAGATCCTTTTCTCTCATGATCGTGCGTGAAATTCGTTCACCGGATACTTCTTGCACCGACTGTAATTTCTTTCGTGGATTCGAAGTTACAGAAACTCGCGGCGAACCCTCAGAAGTATCGTCGCGGATCTCCGCATAGTCGGCGAACTTTCCCACAATGCGACGAGGTAGTCCTGGCGGCCCCTCAAGTTTCGAAACACCCGCGGGAAACGCCGCCGAGACCAAGCCGGCTCCGATCTTCGAAGTTGTTCCGCGTTAATTACACCCGCGGATGCTGTTAAGGCGGCCACGCGTGGATTGCTATTTACAAGTGTTATCCCTGTCCCCGGTAATGAATTCCATGGGGACCCGCGTTTGTCGAGAGTAAATTAATCCGTGACGATACCGGTGACGATAAAACTTCCATAGATTTTCAATACTAACCCGGCCGAGAAATTTAATATTCCATGGTGGATTGGTTTTTATCCCGGTGCTAATTTTTGCCCCCGATAACCGTTCATCGGGTACAGCGATAATTTTTTATCGTTCTCCGGCTACTGGCTTTATGCGCTCATTAACGAGCGTGAGATTCGAGGTAAATCGCAGCTGTTGTATCCCCATGAATCTGTCGGATTAACAGGTTTATCGACGAAATGATTTGTTCGCCGTAATAAGAGTGGGCGTACAGTTGTCGGGATTCGCGTGGATAGTGGATTAGTCGAATGATTTATCGAACGTTCATTACTTCTGTCGTGAAGGCGGCTCGACTGACTAAAATCACGCTGCCCTGTAGGCGATGCGAGCCGAATAAAACTTTTTCATTCGCGCCCACGTTGATCGCGTGCTCGTAATTCATGTCGTTCGTTCACAATGAACGTTGTCAACGTTTCACTGTCTGTTGTATTATTTTATTAGAGATTTGATTTTAAATTGTGGTAAATCGTTCGTGCGAACGAGACTCAATTCTGTCCTTCGATAATGTCAGGTTGATTAAGACGTTGTGACGTAGTATTTAAAAGAGTGGAGTGATTATCAGAAGATACACTTGGGGGCACGATGGTTTCGAAATTAGATAATTAATTTAGAGCGGTGAGACACGGTTCCCAAGTGATGTCCTCTCTCTCTTTCTCGGTCCCTGCACGTATTCAAGCTTGGGTAGTTACGTAACGCAACCCAGACACGTTTTGAGCAATTACGTTAAGCGCGGTGACATTAAATCACCGATACGTGAGGCGCGAACTGTGAATGAACGGAGATAAAACCTTTCACCAATTAGGTCCGCATTGTTTATATCAAAACTTATACATAGGTGTAATCACCTATCAAACGTATTTTTTTTATACGAAGTGTGTTTTTTTACTTCTGCACGTGGAGTTTATTTCTTTTATTTCTTTATCTATTTCGATTTATCTGGCAATAATCAGAAAGGCTCTTAGACTTGACGTGGAGTTTCTACAATGGTTCCTACACATACTTTTTTAAGTAGTTATTTATGCGTGTTTTAATTTAATTTATATTACCTTATTAATTAGTTTATATATAATAAAATTTATTAGTGATATCATAAAGTATATTTGGGATTTATAAACGATATTTGTAATCCGATAGTGCAGCTGTTTTTGCAGAAGGTTGGTAAATACTTGAAGTTAGAGAAATTCGTGCAGTTTCTACTGAATCATGACTCTCTCTCTTAAAGTGACAGTGAAATATTGTCGGTGTTTGAGAGCGATCAAAACTTTTTCTTCGTTTTTATGTTCGTCCTCTTATTAGATTTAAACGAGCAACATATAAAGTTTGATAATACAGCTTAATCTGATAAATAGAAATTAAAAGGCAATATCAAACCGTGCAGAATCAACAGGCTTGAAATAACAGCAATTACGAAGTTCACTAGATGGTGAAAAAGCACATAATCACAGATTACAAATAATTATCAATCTGAATATTCATTTGCTGCGCGAACTGTGAATACTGAATTCCAATTCAACAGTTTCCACATTCTAGTAACCCCTCTTTGAAACTACAGAACCATAAACCTCGTACCCTTACCCGCAGCCATATTATCTATTCATTAATCTCCTCTCGAGGCAAACGTATCTGCCCCGCATATCGTTTTTGAATTCAGTTTCCATTTACCAGTTGTCGCAAGGATAAGTGCACGCAAACAATGCGACGTTATTACCATTCCATACATACTCATAAACGATGCACGCAGTTCATGTATTCTTATTACATAATATATGAAATCATTTATCTCGTTCAATAATAAATCATGAGATGCGTAAAAACAATTTTAAAAATTAATTCTTAAGGTAGGATAAATCAAATAACAGAATGCGATGTATCAAAGCGTTAAAGGTATAAAGGCTATTATAAGAAAGTATAAGGCAATGTAAAGCTTGTACTATGCTAATCGCACAGCGAAATTGGAGTCTTCGGTGTGCACGCACCTTAAGGCAAGGTCTGTTATCGGATTCGCGTTGGACGCACGCGAGAATTATCGATCGTTATCGATTGTCGGCCGCAGGCACGGAAGATCGCGACGCTCTTCCTGTTGCGTCCCTTTTACGGAAATAATAATTGAAGCGAGCCCCATTATTCTTATTGTTACCGCTTCGTGCACGCCGACTTTATTCCGCGGTTACAATGGCTGGCGCGGCTCGGTGTGCCAGCCTGATATGTCTTTCTCTCGCGTTCTTACTTACCTGAGACGAACCCCTTTTTATCTCTCTTTTCCAGAGGCCGAATGCTGCGTTGGCGAAGCTGCCGGCGAGGCGTGCTGGGAACCTTGTTACTGCGTCCTCCTGCAGGATGAGCAGACCCTCACAGCTTACAGAAGCGAGGACATGGCCGTGAGTACACTTTTGCCCGTTCTTTCTTTACCTCCCGTCTCACTCCGTCTTCGCCCGCTCGCGAAAAGCCTCCCCAATTTGACCGGATTAGCCGATCTTTTCTCTCTCCTTCCCTCTTTCCTTTTTTTTTTTAATTCGCAACTCTTATCTCGTAAGAAGCGTTCAAGCGGATTACGTTACTGATAGATAGCGAACGTTCGCTGCCTGCAAACTTGACTTCTCTAAAATTTAGATTTTACTTGGAAATTTCAGCTTTTTTTGAAGAATCCATTTTTTGTGTATTGATCTTTGAGTGCTATGCTAATATAATTTGTACCAGAGATTTGTATTTTATAATTTCGACGGAGTTCATTCGTACAATTTATTAATTACAAAATGAATGATCAACTGCATTTAGACGTTTAAGGAAACGGATGTATTCATTGAAAATCTGGTGTCGACGTTCGGTTTACGTAGACAAATTTAATCGGGTTCGCGCTCGCCGAGAGATAGAAACCCGGGGGCCGTTTGATCGCGCGCCCGGAATGGCGAAAGGGGTGGTCAGCCTCTAATTCGATTAGAAACTTTATAGCTGCACCGTTCGTTTGCACAGCCGGGCCCGCTTTGAAGACTTTCGACTTCTCCTCCTCTGAACGTAGCGCGCCGCGGCTGTGCCACGAATCTCTGCCTCGGGATTATGCCGGCCGAAGTGCCCGTCGACGAATCACGAGTCGAATTTTGTACACGTACCAGCTACTAAAAGCTATCCGGTATTCTAGTCGATTCTTTCCACGTCCATGATTTTCTTTGAGTTTTCGCAGACGTTCCGCGAATAGGAATTTGATTACACGTTCTGGTTTCATTTTATCATAGCGAATATCCCGGTTAGAAAGTTAATTCAGACCCGGCATACAAACTGTTAATTGTTTACGAAGTACATAAAGCAGATTGCTCGTGAAATAGATTTACTTGCCAGTCAGGAATATTCCGAACCGTTTCAGAGGTAAGAGGATAGACTGTTTAGTTCAAGCCGAGATGTTTAGAATTGTCTGGTTTAAAATAGTGGCCCGGTCTCTTATTTCCGAAGTGAAGCGTAGTCCTCGGTGAACGACGAGGATTTCTTGTTCCGGATCCATTTCAGTCGCGCGCGTTTCCCTTGTAAGTGTCCGCGACACTCTATCCTGACTCCGGACTTTTTTCTCGTCTACCAACGGAATTCTACCCCTTACATTGCTCTCGACCGTGTTCTCCTCCCCATCTCCGATTAGCTAATTTTAAAAGTCTCTCCTCTTCCTTTTCGGGGACAGAATTCGCGTGGCAAAGTCTTCTTCGAAGACAGTTTTTATAGCTCAGTGAGCAAGCGTGTAGTGCAGTTC
This sequence comes from Ceratina australensis, assembly GCA_004307685.1. Lineage (NCBI taxonomy): Eukaryota > Metazoa > Arthropoda > Insecta > Hymenoptera > Apidae > Ceratina > Ceratina australensis. The sequence goes on along the minus strand of SHCU01000250.1, from coordinate 112,964 downwards.
TACATATTGTAAGTATCTCTCAGTTCTTCTAAGAAAAGTTTGGGTTACTAAATATAAATGTAGTGTATCGAATTTTAAAATATACTACGATCATTTTTATTTGAATATCTTTAGACTATTTTAAACTCCTCGTATTACTCGGTCATAAATAAAATCTAAATGATTTCGATTATAAAAACGGTTGACCTATAACATGTTCTTTCGCTTCGGTATTGTAGCAATTACTTGGGAACGAATTCAGCCCAAAACGTCTCGTACGCGATATTCGTCGACTACTACCAGTTCGGTCTCTCGATGTAAGTGGTAGCCATTACGGGTTTTAAGTCGCACGCAATGTATACCTGAGTTTTCCGCGGAAAACTTCGTGGCGGCACTCGTGCACGTCACAAGGACCCGTTGAATTTATTCGTGCACCCTCCGCGAGCATAATAACCATCCCCAACCGCGACTCGAGTATTTTTTCTTTCTTTCTCTCCTCGCGGTCGAAGAAAATATTTCCCTCGTTACGCAGCATCAATGATGTGATCTAGATGTAAGGACGACATTTATTTTCTTTCCGGTGAGTGAAGAAAAATTCTAGCTGGAGAGATTCGGTAATGGGAATTTTGTAAGCGTAGAACCTATTTTTAGTAACTGATGTTGATTATTAATTTTTATATATTATTTATTTACCTTGAATTGTGTCTGCGCAATAAGTTACGGGAGGTCAGTCTGATCATTGAAGTATATGATGATACGCGTGCTGGGATTAGTTGATTTTAATTTCGCAAAGCAACCGACGACATGAAGTTATTTGCTTTATAACTAATTTTATGCAGGACTTTTTTTTCGAGAATTTCATGACTATTTCTCTTCTCCGTTTCAGATTGACAGTTAGCACGCGGTAATTGCGATTTAATGAAACTATTTGATATTTTTACGGTTTTAAAGCGTTGCATAATTTAAATTTCAGTTATACCAGAACAGGTACGTTCGGCTCGCGAACGAAAAACATACACATATTGTATACCCTACACCGACAGTCCGGAAAGCATTAATAGATCTGAATAATTTAATATGTAATTACTTCTCGGTAACGGCGGTACAATCTCTGTTCAATACCGCTTAATTTATTTCCATTATGTCAGCTTGCCGAGAGTTCGTGCATTGAATTATTTATACATGCCGCTTCGTTATTCTCGTGTTATGTTTAGAACGATCAAAAATCAACGGCGTTTCGTGATTGCCATACGTGACCTTTCCTTTGTCCGTATTATTTCATTATTATTGTAAACGTAACCCCCCCTCTTTCTCCCCCCTAGAAAATAGTCATTAATTTTACTTAGTTTCTTAAATATTTTTAATTCCTAATTGAAAGGTAGATATTCTTTTTTATTATATAATATAGGAAATATACTTTTCTCAATAAAAATTCTGGAACAAGATCAATGCAAGAAATTAAAAAATTTTGTTGGAAGTAAGTGTAAAGTTGTTTGGAAGTATTTCGAATTTCAGAGAAATACAAGCTTGACAAGATTACAAAGTTTGTCAGACTTTTAAAATTAGTGTAAAGCAAAATCATCAGTCACGTTTAGAATAGCTACATTTTCTAGTATGTTGCCATCGTTGTTTCTCTGCACGCGTCCAGTTTTCCATCAATTTTTCGTGTTCTCATTGTATCATCAGGCCTTAGGTATTAGTAAATCAAGACAGACATCGTAGAGTCCTCTTTCATTTCGTTTCAGTCTCACGTTCTTTTCCTCTTTTCGCGTAATCGTATTCAAGGGGTCTAGGAACGCAAGACCCTTCGTTACTCGACGCCGAGGCCGCTCCCTCAAGGAATAGCGTTAACGGCCTTCCTGTGTGTGCGCGTACTTTTTCCTCTTTTCCTTGGATCCTTCAAACGGCTCCTCGTTTGTTGCACGTAGCTGACGGAATTTATGTTGTTTAAGTAGATGAAGTCTGTACGTGATCAGCCACGCGATCATGTCTCGGAGCATTGTTTGCTTTCGATAGGAACTCACAACTCTTTTTGCGTTTCCTTATCAATGATTTCTCCTTTGCTCTTTTTAATTTTCTTTGATGGTTGCCAAGTTCTTCGGTTATTCAACTTTTAATCGCTTTTTTATGTATCTTCCCTTTGTAACTTTTATTTTATTAAATTAACTTTTTCTGATTGGTCGGTTTAGCGTGATTTCAATTTCGTTTAAAAAAGGTTAGTTTATACTATTTCTATTATATATTATATATTATACTATTTCTAAAAGAATGCGTTTTATATTGTGAACGTACACCAATATTATTAGACCTTACGATTAGTTGTAATTTACTATAATATTACCGTTTAATCGTGGCGATTACGAGGCATTGATTAATTGGCTATAGGGTTTGTTTCTTCGTAAATAGGGAGACTCGTTCAAGCTTAAAAGCAGTCTTTATTGAAATCCTTACATGTATCGAACACAAGTAAAATCGTAATCAATACATAGACACTAGGTTCAATTTCTTGAGCGTACCACGTCGCCTCGGCTCGTTTCATTATCTCGGCGGATGCCAAGAAGTTTCCTCTCCACGCGTATTAACGATAATAACCATTGAACTTGAATGGAAACGGCACAATAGGCAAACAGAAAATCCGTGATATTGGAGCCCCGAGGTAGGTAGATAGGCAACCGCGTAGCCCCGCGGATTTCCTTTCCGCTGATTCCAACGGATTTTACTTTCATTATTGCTAGCCGCGTTCCGAGCTATTCGATAATGTCACGGATAAAAGATTTTTTTTTGACTCGGTCCATTAACTGCCGGCCCCGCGATACCAGATCAACCATCGTGTTAGGGTTCACTTTGTGTAAATTAAATAAACGAGTATTTTGTTTAACGATTAGAAGCGTAAGAAAAATGTAATGACTTCAAGAAGTTAAATACTATTTTATTAAAACAATCTATACTATAGTTTGTCAAAAAAAAAGACTAAACATTTCACAACTTAAATGTATGAATTAGGAAAGCATACTTTTCACACATTTTTATGAAATGACTTTCACCTTAAGCGTCTTAACCCCGTAACTCAGGTGCTTCACTGAGATGAAAATACATGACATAAGGGGTTTGAAAGCAGCCGACAAATATATTCGCAGAAACGCGAGGGAGAGGGCAACAAAGACGAGTTAATACCCTTAATACTTGGAGTTGAAAATCCTTTCACGGATTATTCGCGCCAGGAAACTTTTGACCGTAGATTATTACGCGACTTATTCGCGGCATTCACGTACCTTATGGAGCCCGGGCGCTACGCTACGCGCCACCGAATTTGATCCCCGCCCTTCGCGTCCGATAAATTATGCACGGAGCGCCCCTCGGAAGAGAGAACACAGGGTGTGCACTTCGGCTTTCATCCCCTGCGATAATGGCTCCCCGGATGCACTCAAGGACACCTTTGCACCCTTTACCAATCGCTGCTCCGACGAAGTTTTCTAGATTCTGGACAATCAAGCTCTATCACTTTCCTTTTTTGAAGTTTAGAAGCCTTGCTTAGAATGTTAAAACCACCAGTTTTTTTTTACCATGGTTCGTTCTCTTAATATTGAATCTTTAAGGACATTTTTATTATTCTTTATTGAATATTTTTCTTTAAATGCTTAGAGGTCTGTGGCAGTTTATTAATTATATTGCGCGTATTAAAGTTGTATTATTGCACGTGTTTTGAGACCGTGAGAACAGAATGCTATTTAAACTAAACACTCATTGCACACACGCAGCGTTAAGCTCCTATAAATCTACAGGACGCTCGTGGGTGTTCTCAAGAGTTAGCGGTAAATAACCCAGAGCGCCATAGGATTTTTCTTTCAAGACCACGAGTGGTTCCACTTTCATCTATTCCTTTGTGCTAAATAACCTTATTCGAGAAATTGTGTAATCAATTATTCGCAAACTTCTTTGTTCCACTCTCTTCATGAACTGAAAGTAGTATATAATTTATTCAGTATAAGGAAACAAGAGTATGTTCAAACGGGAATTTTTACTAGCCTTTATTGTATATATGTTTTTGGCATCTAAGTTGTGGTGTGAATTGTGAGTCGTTTGCGTTTGGCGCGATTTTGACGACAGAAAAATCGGTGTCTAACCCTGAAGTGTACGGATATCAATACTTTTCGCAGTCTCTGTGTAAACGAGACGCACGTTTCCCGGCTATATATTTCTTCCACGCAGGAAGCGAGAGAGAATCCTTTCCGGCTCTGAATTCTTTGGATTCGACGCGTTCATACTCGTCACGTACAAGACAAACGGCACGCGGGTAAAAAAATGCAACCTCCTCCATTGGAATCGTTCCCCGGGGGTGAACGAATGGGTCTGTATTAAATTGTATCCCCCTTCCGACCTCCCCGTTTCCACCCCTTTTTTCATCTCTCTCTTCCGTTTCCTCTCTTCTTCCCTTTCCGTCTGGCTTTACGAGCCGTCGTTGCCGTCGTCGTCTCCTTTTCAAGACGTGAGAGGAATAGGGTAGGTGTGATTAAATCTAGCTATCTCGTTCTCCCTCCCACGTGATTCGCTCCCTATCCGTCTTTGTCCGAGTCCCTTTGATTCATCTGCGGGCTATACATACGTACACGTGGATGTGTACCCGCTATCTATCCACAGTCTGCAGCCTACAGTGTGTGCACCACGCGAATGCGAGCGCCTGGCCCGACTTTTCCCGGTCTGGTTAAGTAGATATCGCTCGATCTATGACGGCCAATTTAATGGAGAGGTGCGCTCTTTCAAAAGATTGCTTAACCCGCGAGGTCTTCTCCTTATCACGATAGATTCCTTCTAGATTTGTTATTCCATCAGATCTGATCTTTTCTGAAATTTTCTCTGAAATTTAATCAGATCATTTTGCATCATACCGTTCTGTTTCATACCTTATAAACAATGCTTTTCGTTTATGAAAACAGTCAGTTTTTTTCCTCTAAGGATTTTTAGGAAATCTGAAAAATTCATATCATATCTTGATGTGATACTAACAGTACACATTCTGTAACTACTAACAGTTTACATTCTGTAAGATCTACCGTCAGAAAGAGAGGTATTTTAATGCGTAGGTATGTAAGGTCTCAAAGCGCACCGAAATTCCTTCAAAATTTCGCTGAACGAGCCAGACAAGCATCTGGCAAAGGCAGCCCTTACCGCGTCCATCGTGCGATCGCGTATTTTCGCAAAATCAGGGAGAGTTCCGCGATCCCAGAGAATCCGCAGATTCTCGAGATTCGGCGGAACTGGTCGAATCAGCTCGTCCATCTTGGACAAGGTAGGTAGGTGATAGCGGCTGTTTATCCGCGTCCCTGTCGACCCTTATCCCTCCACGTTCAGCCAAGTCGATATCCCCTTTTTCGAAAGGTACGGACGGCGTTTCCAAGCTTTGTCTGTGTAAAACACCTTCAAGAATCCCACCCACCCGTTCGTCCCGTCTTGAAGGTGCTGCCTGCTTGAGGTGCAGAAGATAGGATCCTCTCCTTCGCGTGAAAGAAATCCTGCTAGAAGGATTCGAGGAAAGGAGGAAAGAGGGCCCAGATCGGCGAACAAATCCGCTTTCCCTTTTCGTGAACCTTTCAACCCTTTTTGCCACTCGAATCACTCTTCAAGATCCCCTGGAAGGACGCTACTTCCCATGAATTCGGGAATTTATCCACATACTAACCGCTCCTTCCGCTGATCAACGTAAACGTTTGCGAGCCTCGAGGAGATCTTGTGTTTGCCCTTGTCGTTACAATTTTCCTTTCAACCTGCTCGCAACTATTGGGTTTTTTAATTGGGATACATATTTTCGAAATGATCAAGTGGCGAAGCAAATAAGCAGGAGGTTGGTATTCATGCCGCGAAGTCGGATTTTTCAATTGATTGTATTGGATACAGAAGCCTATTGTGATGTCGGAATATTGCGCCGAAGGATTTATGTCAGCGTGGTGCTATTATTTCAAGCTAAGACAACTTTTAAGAGTTTCATTATTCACGAGAGAAGTTTTCCGAATATATATAAATCAAGAGCGATCGGAGATTCGTTTCCGTCATATCCTGGATTAATAACCTAAGAAGACGCGGATAATCCTCGAGGAGAGAGAACCCTTCAATTTTAAGTTCCTATCTTGCCAGTCAGTCCGCTCGCCTGCATACAAAAGCCAGCAGTCGCGAGGGGAAACTTCTGAATGGTATTATAATAAAGTAGTATTGTAAATGGGAAAAGAATTGAATCCATCTGATGAAACGTGTTATATAAAATAAGTACTTTATGTGCGTCTAATAATAACACGTTGCCATCCACGTACGATGCGTTTTCACGTGATAAAATAAAGCGGATGATAAAGACTGGAACGAGTAGAACAACAAGAAATGATGAAGAATGAATTGAAATAATTAATTGCATAAGTTCCTTAATGGGGTGTATATAGATGAACTTGAATGGGGTTCTCAACATTCCACAATTCCGAATCGTGTCCCCGTGCTCGATTTAATTAGTTTCGAATGTAACTTTGCTCGGTTTGTTCAGCGGACGCGAACAACGCGCCGCGAGTCTACGTTGTTCTGGACAATAATTTCGGTACAGACAGTGAAAGGAATTGCGAGGGTGGTGTATCCATTATTCATGAACGGTCGTGATGCATGAATTTGTATATTCAAAGCTAAATTCTTCCTTGCCGTGTCGCAACGCGAACGAATAGAGGTGTAGGAACTCTCGCGGAATCTTATTTATGCAGACGTTTAATCTTACGTTCGCATGCGATATCTCCTATTGTGAATTAAGTTACTTTCAAAGTGAATGGTTGTTTGTATTTAATTATTCCGTTCCCGGTTAACTCATTAGCACTTTCCCGGACAAGATGCATGCGGTATGCTTGATATCTAAAAAGAATTTTCTGAACGTTTTTATACGTTGATTAAATGATTTGAAAAATTTAAACGAATTCAATGGAATATTAATAAAAAGAATTTTTCAAAAAATAAAGACCTTCGTTGGAGCGTGTAGTTAATGATATTAATCGCTTAGACGGATTTCTTTGTAAACAAATAAACTTCCTAGAGTACGAGGCACAGATTAAAGCAAGATTCAGCGAATTTCTCCGACGTAGTCGTTCAGGTAACTCGAGCTATCGTCGAAATTGCTAGCCAGCGTCCAGTACACGTTAGAGCTACCCTCCTCCGTTTCATCAACGGAACAGGTCTACCGAGGTTAACGCGAACCGTGGCTGTGTATCCCACATCCACCGTTGAATGACCGAAACTCTCCCAGGCGATTGTCGGAGTTCGAAAGGTCGTGCCGTTTCCTCGGTAGGAATACGAGGGGTTCGAATTCTCGTCGGAGGGGTGGCTGCTACCAGGGGTTACATTTGTACACGGGACTGGTTCGACGGCTGACAGAGCAGAGAGAAGGGTAAAAATAAACAGGACCGTGCATTATCGAGTCGATGGAACCGCGTGAGGGTCCATTATCTTCTTTGATAAGCTTCTTCTTCTTTTCCTCCTCCTACTCTCGCCGCAGCAGAAAAGGGGGCAGACGGTATTCGGGAAATGGAAAACAGACCCGTGCGACAGGAGAAATAAGCATTTCACCTAAGCTCATTATTTGTAGACAGACTCGCTAATGCGTTAGGCTCTAGGGGGTAAAGGGTGAGCTTTTTCTGCATTTTGTTATTTCTTGAAAGGAAAGGAGTATTTGCAATTTCATAAATTTTGAGTTTGACTTTTAGTTCGTCAGTTTATTTGACAAAATGGTGTGCAGATTTAATTTGTTTTTTATCATGTATCAAGGTGTACAACAAAAAATACAAATGTGACACAACGTTGATATTTATTTATATGTATAAAGTTTTCTTACAATTGCTATGGAATTCATAACATTA
>SHCU01000250.1:74192-84400 GCA_004307685.1 Ceratina australensis | reverse complement strand
AAATTCGCGTACTTGTTTCTGCCGCGAGGCCCCATAAGGCTGGCACTCTTTACTAATCTCTCCTCGGTGGTGATGATCAAGACGTAGATGTATTTAAGCACGGTACAGAAGATTCCTGTCAGAAACCTGTTGTATAAGCGAACAATCTATTCAGATTTAGAATTCAATCTATTCTATATCTCGGCTATGTTAGAATAATCATTCAGAGGCTAGTTTTATTTAATTGTTGAATCAGAAGTACTCTAGAATCAAACTACAAACGTTCTACTGTCGCATCAGTCGGTCGCCCTGTTGCTCGACTCGTATCACTGAGCGGTAATTCACTAGAGTAAGTTCTCTACATTATCGACGCAAAACTGCATTCGATCAATTGCAACCTGCATTACAGCTTACTACCAGACCAACAGTTAACACTTCTCTCAATTTTACTCGGATTTCATTCGATTTATTCAATTTTTTATCCAACCTCGAGTAAAACGTCATAAAAATTATTTTCTTCTATATATCTCTTTACTTTTCTCGTTCTTTTATAAATTTGTACTCACTACGAATTGAAGTATTTCATAACAGTCGAGCAAAGTGTCCTTGCTTTATTTCCTTTTGAAAAAGCGTGAAACGTATCAAGGGCGAAATTTACGGGCCGGTGATTTTCTACCATTCATCATCCTATCCCTCGTTCTAGTTTTATTTCGGGGAAGGTCCTTTCGTACACTCCGCTGTCAGCTCCGTCAGCCGGAAAATCAAGTTCGCACGACCGCACCAGGAACAATCGACCTTCGCCTCACTATGCTATGCCACGCCGGATCGAGGTACTTCTTTCTCTCATCGATTTAAATCTTCCTTTCTATCGCGGGAGAATTTCTCACCTCCCGAGGAATTCCGGTCTCTCAGGCTGCACAGTCAATTCTCCGTGAACTTGTCCGGGACGCATGGTCGGTTCCATCTTGCGAGAAGTAAAGGAACAGAGTTCCGACTGAAGGATCTCGCCACACGATACCAACCAGATTTTTTACCAACTCGCCCCGCAATCGCAAAGAAGGTCGCTCCGTCGCGTTGATATCGCGCTCGTCGGATTTACAGTTAGCTCCATTTCAGACGCAATATCGTCCGGGTCCCCTTTCTGCTTTCCTTTAAATCTCGAGCACCGCCGCTTTTGTCGCTTTGCCCTCGCCACTTGGGAATATTGCCTGTTTTGCGTTTGATAACACGAGATAATTTCCCTCTTATGAGCGTTGCCGACAATGGTAGAAAATTAGGAATGGTAAATTCTATAAGCATTCAAGCCCAGCGGTTTACGTTTGCAGATAACGTTACATTCTATCTTTTGTGCAGGTAACAGGAAAAAAATTGTGGCTATCTTTCTGACTTCGGTTTTATATTCGTGGAGGTTATAAATATCTAGGAGGAAGGCGGGGTAAAAGAAATTTCACTGATGCGCTCACATATCCCTTTCGCCTCTCCGTTTTCGTTTTCTTCGTTCCAACCACACGCGTGATTATAATTATTATTGAAATTGCACGTTGTCCGTAATAACACGCGTGTAACGGACGCGTTTCCGAGTGACGGCAATCAGCCAACGCACTACGGGGATTATTAATTTAAATGTAATACCAACGCCGAGATTGCAGCTCGGATAAACGGCGCTCGCTTAACCCGATCTTCTATCGTATACCAAAAAAACTCGATGCTGCTTGTTCCCCACTGACCAAGAAAATTGTAAGGAACTGATAAATCCTGTTTTCTCTCTTATTTGTGTAAAGTTAACTCAATAAGAAGTACGCGCTGGTTTTAGTCATTGATGCGATTATTAAAATGATAAGATAAATTTGAGTCATTCTTCAATTGATTCTGTAGATAATGTCAGGTATTTATATTTTTTCAAAGTTTGAATCGATTGTAGGAATAATAGGACTAAGAATTTTTTTAGTTAAATTTTATCTTATTGGTACTATATATTGTTTCCGACGAATTCTGCCTGAGTCATCAGTGCTTACTCATCCGTTTGTACACCGGGACTCCCGCAAATGGACCTCTCATTTCAATAATAAAATCTTCAAGCACTTACTCATTGATACGTTGAAGATCCCATTGTATCGAATGAATCGAATCTTAAATGCAGTTAATGTATTGAAAACGCTTTGTCAAAAAGAAAATGAATATCATATAGGTGTTTGTTGAGAAGTTTATTTGCGATATTTCTTAGATTTTGTTCGAGACAGAAATATCAATAAAACAATCGATCTGATGAATTGAGAAAGACCCGAGAAGTTTGATAGCGGCGATCATGGTTGAAGTTATTGTCTATAGCACCGGATATGGCTTCGTACCGGAAGAACCATCCTAGCTTGTACGGTTAGGTTCGAGGCGCGTCCGCATCGCCGTACGCATGAATGCACGCGCGTATTTTCCCACCCACGCCACGTAAAATATTATGGCTGCGAATGAATCCTCCGCGACATTCTCGTACGTTTTATGTCTAAACAGTTATATAACGAATAGCCTATAAGAATTTCAATTCTCTCGTAATCAAATCGTACAACAAAGATTTACAACTCTTCTCTCTCCAACTACTCAGTGACTATGTTAACTAAACGTCATTTTGTTATTTCTGACCTCGTTACTATTTCTCTCTTCGTAAAGTAATTGATTACGTATCTTAAAATTTCTTATCATGTCTCTGGTAAGTTTCGTTTCAAAAATATTGCTACAAATAATTTATTTTACTTGATCGTTCTAATTAGTAAATTAATAAACTGTGCAAGGTACATCGTGTACCATTGAACTTGCTTACGTGACAAAAACAAGTGTTTGATCTCGTTTAGAGTGTCAGTCTAATATCTAGTGCTGTAGCAATTACGCGGTAATTAACGGGGTCGCCGTTCTAGTCGTTACAGTTTTTCGTAGATCGCGTGTACCACGGCCGAGGACCGTTAAGTGGGAAGAAGAGTGATTAAGCATTTGTGCGCAAGCTAATCGGCCGATTCGCATGCTCGCCGCGTACCACCGGAACGTGACGCGACCAACGATGCTTCCCTGAATTCCTAATGATCGGAATCAGGGAATAAAGAAGGAGCTTCTACCCTATAATAATTCTAGAGTTTCTTTTGAGCATACTAGGCCATCTTTTCTTCATTGTGTACATGTACTACAAATTAAGATAAGAAACATTCGTTTTCGTCTGTACGTACAAATTTTTTTTTTTCTAAAACGAAACATGATTTCTTTCGAAGAACTTAGTGATCTATTCAGCAAACGCATGATTGCTCCGAATACGTAACGCGGAAGAGACCGCTCGAAAGTGCTTTCTAATTTGCTCTTGATACATTGAGTATATGAAATAAAGTTCTCCGCGACGTGACGTCGCGTTGTTACCTTACTTCGTTTACACCGGCGACCCTAATTTCCCTATTGTTCGCTGAGCGCGATTTCATGCTCGTTAATTACTATTGCTCTCATTCCAACGCGCGATGTACTCTGTATTTATTCGTGCGAAGTCTATTGTTTCGGATTAACAAGCTCCCCGCGATAGCTTACTAGGAATACACTGTTTCGACTGCTAAAATTGTTACACTTATCGATATTAAGCGTAGGAACTTTCACAAATCCTATATGTAAATAGATGGGTCAACGAACAGCTTCTTACTAGTTAATGCATAGCTTCGTGTATAATTAATTGATGCATCGTATGATTGATATTGACATTGCTATTACCATAGTATTATTTGACATATATAAAAGTTCCTCATTCAATAATAAAAAACAAGGATAAACTCGATTATAGAATTGATATTTGCGAAATTATTATAAATTATTGTTAACCAGGAAGTAGTGACCTGGTACGTGAATTTTTAGAGGCATTTGTCGATACGCGCGGGAACAATCGAACAGCGATGATTTGCGATGGTTGCTTCACGCACGGCTTAATCCAGTCGTTTATTTGGACGAGGAACGACTTCCTGTCGCACAGGCGGGGCACTTATCGTCACCGACAACCGCATATCCTCTAGTTGTCCCAAGACAGATCCACCGACAGCGCAAACAGTCCGTCTTTGGTAGCCTCTCGCATTTAATCGTCGCGAAAATCCTACAACGCGCAGATTTAGTGAACGCTGTTGACACGACGACGCGACGTTGCCAAAAGAATTGTCCAGAGATGTTATCATCAGTGATTTTTGTCATCTAGTGAGATAATGTGTTCTAGATTGTATTACCCGATTGTGCAAATTTATAATTGAAAAAGGGAATGCAAGCCTCTTTACTCTTGTATCGTCTCGTTGTGGTATTTTCATAATTTCTACTTTTTTTTAAGCCTTAATTTTTAAGTTTTGAATAACAGAGCAGTAAAGTAATTTCTGTAAAAATTGGGTGAGATTTTTTGACATAGTTATTATAACTAATTATTTAAGAATCGTGAATTATAAATAATGTACGGCAGATTTGTTTCGTTAGCAGAAGAGATAGGAAAAATATTTTACCTTTGATTTACTTCGTCTGTCAACGTATTTTGTAGCTCATTATCATCTTCATGTACTCACTTACTTATCATATTTTGCGCATCTCATCTCCGTGAGATCAACGTTGAAGAACACTTTTCATAAAACGTTCTCCACCCGTTCTGCAATGCAAATCGTTAATTACAGCGGAGCGTAATTATAATTTCATACGAGTATCATTTAATCATAGCGTAATCTGATTGAAGCTAAAATATATAGAAATACATGTCAAAATAAATGAGATGGTATATTTAAATGAGTTACTGAAGGAGCTAGTAATTTTTAAAGAAAGGAGAACCAGACGTTGAGCAAGGGTCTTCGCTGATGTCGATTTTACATGAATTTCTCTAACCAGATGGAAATTGGTGTTGGACACGTGAAAGTAGAGAACTCCTTGAATATTTATGAACGACTTTAGTAAAACAATTGCTTGTTTCTCAGAGCTTACATTGATTAGAGAATATGATAATCTAAGACCTGAATCCTTTATTCAATTAAGATCTTCCATTAGATTTGTGTTTTAATTTTCAAAAACAATTCGAATTTTGATTATGTTTTCAACTTTTTGTTTTACCGCTATATTTGTAACATCACACTTAGTCAAGTGTGAGAATAAGTGTGAGAATAAATGTTTATTGCTAAACTTATATGCCAAACATCACGTTTGTTAAATTGGCATTTCAACGATTCAAACAGTAAGTCATGATTTTTAATTGGCTTGCAGAATTCCTTGAGTTAATTGCAGAGTTAATCGTGGCACACAGTTTTTTATTCGAGTCTGTAAATTCGCACAGATTTCACGTGTTTGTTCCCCAGTTTTCCAGGCCACGGTTAAGATCATTGTTAGGTTTCGGCCGATTTTTCTCAAGCGGTGTCCCCACCGTCCCCGATTTTGCAGCAGCCGATTGGAAGGAAGGTTAACGCGCGCGGTCGCGTTCTTCGCGATCGTGGAAAGAGTCCTCGCCGGGTTGCATCGCAACGCGCCGGATGCGATAAAAGTTGCCTCTGGTGCTGCCCGTCCTCGCCTCGTGCTTGTCCGTCGCGAATATACATATAAGTGCATTTACGCCTGTCCGGCCCGTGTTTGCCTAATTTTTTGCTTCGATTTGTGTAATGAATTCATTTCATTCATACTTACGTAAAATTCTCGTTTACACTTGTGATTGTGAGTACATTGAAAGTTGTTACGTGTCACTGACTTCAATATATCTCCGCAAAATTGTCGTAACTGCCATGTAAACGGGCTACGCGAACGAAAGTATTACACAACCTGATGTTAACGTACATACCAATTGCTGTTCGATCGCGTGCGACCAGAAGTTGTAATCTCCGGGCATCGGTTAAACGCTGACTGTGTTCGGTGATCGTGAATCGCGAGTCGAACGGGAGCGGAGCCCTGTCCAAGGCGAACCGCGAACTAATTATGGAGCTGTCACTAGACCACGGATCGTCTAATTGCAGTAACGATACCACGCCGGTCGTTCGCTCAATCTAAGGGAGCCGACGAAGCGATGGTTCGCCTCGAACTACTTAACATCTGTTCGCCGAACGAATCGGTGACTCCGTTCGAGTTTATCCGATTTCGTGTTCGAGTAATTTCAACTTAATTCGCGGGACAGTTTGTGAAGTGCATTAAAGTGACTCAATTCTGGAATCCTGTGCTCGTATCGAATCAATAGCCGTGAACAATTAGCAACGTTAACTTTGTAATCAATTAGTTCGAATTAAAATTGGCACGCAGTCGATGGTTTGATTTCATCTTCAAGAGGACACTATTTGAAAACCATGTATGTTCATTAAAAGATCGAAGCATTGAAACATTTTCGCGTTACAAATTTAAATATTATAAATGAATTTCTAAATGTCATTGCTAATTACATGACAATGCTCTCGTAAATGACGTGTGCTTCGAACCGATGAAAGAGCAATCGTGAAACAGTAATGTGAAACATTTATTAAATGCATTTCACGATTCAGTGAAGCAATTTTATTTCGCCCGGTGCTTATAAATAATCAAATAGAGACATCACACTGTGAGCCGCGTCAGGTTTTTTCGTTCGGAACGAGATTTGCGAGCGATGTTGCTAATTGCTATTCGATAACGAATGCTCGTTAACGGGAGGAAACGTCGATTAACCTACTTTCTGGGGACATCAGCGCGGCACACGTGATCCCGTTGGAAAATCGGGCCAGGAAGGAGTGTCATCGGTTCGGTTCACACGGACGCGGAGGTGTCGCGATAAAGGTTGTACCAGTAGTCGATGTTCACGATGAGTCGTAAAAAGGTGTGGAACTCCATTATGAGACGCAAGAGGAAGAATCAGTTGGAACTGAATGGCATCGAGGAAAACGATTCCAGTAGCGTCTGTAAGTGATTCAGGCACAGGCTTCTTGGCTCTGTCGCGGATCTGCTTGCTTCTTTTCCATTGGCTGCGCGGAGCTTGGGAAATATTATTCTGAAGCCACACGATTTCACGAATGAGAAATATCTTTCCTTAAACGTCAATTTTATTCTTTTACGTGTAATATAGTTTTTTTAAATATTCATTGCAATATTAAAAAAATAAAATTAGTATTTAACGAATTAACTGTCTTGTTGTAATTGATGTACGAAAACAAGAAATCGTGTAGCTGGGTATCAGAACCGTTGAGCGTTTAAATTGAAATTAACAATTAGTATTTGATTGTTACTGTGATTTATATTAAAATTGTTGAACGTTTCTTTAAATGGGATCAAATCATTGAAACTATTATATTGTATTATACAATTTACCCAATGAAATTTGCATCTGTAAGTGGTATTACTGCAGGTAAACTGTGATAAAAAGCTGTAAATAAGTTACTCACGTAAAGGTTTTTTTTTGATAACGTATCGCATCAAGATATGACACTTTACCCTACAGGATAAAATGCATAAGAAAACAGGCTTTATAAAACTTGTACTAGTCGCTTGGCAAACGAGTGACATTTATTTTTTGCAGCTCAAACGGTTCTGGTGCTAATGAATATTTCTTCATTTTTCAATATCGCATTTCGCCATTTAACTCGCTTTGTAAGCCCCGCAAAAGGACTCCATCGCATAAACGCGTTCTTTAATAAACCTAGTGGCACGATGCGCCTCGAAACACGTAAATTACTCAGTCGGCGTTCGGTATTTTTGCGGAAATGAAAACCGCAGCATGTTTGTCTCGCGTCATTAATACCGTGTACGATTTTCCGTGTTGGTACGCGTACAGAAGTATTTTCACGCGCATGACTTCACTTGGACGATTTTAAACATGAAACTGTGACGCAAAACGTCGATGAAATTCCTGTTACACGTATAACGGAATGTTGCTTCCAATAAGTTTTGCGTTTATGGTAATATCCTATACGGTTACAATTTCTTATTCGTCGCGGCTCATTATAACCTGTTTGCGTTTCCTTTCACTTAAACAAAGATTAAAAATGAAGAGACGAATCATCAAGTTTTCTTTATTTATTTTCGCTACAAGTTTAGCAAATTCATGTTACAAAAGGGAGAAGTACAGCGAATTGTATTTAGCTTTCCCCAAAAACCAACGAGTTAGAGGAACGGGATGAGGGTCGGCGACAACTGCTGAAACATCGTGCGGGGTGGATTTGTGACGGGTGAAGCAGCAATCAAAGGACGTCGTTCGTTGAACGGAGACGAGGAACAGATGGTAACAGGCGGGGTGGAAAGCGACGCGAGAAACGTCGACACCAGCAGATTTTAATTGAAACGGCCGTACATTTAATTAAAAATCACTGTCAGCTGTGATTCAATGGTGAAACCGTTGCCCAGCTAAGACCTCCTGCGGGAATTGACATTCTCCGTTGTTTGACCAGATACTTGCGTTCGGTTAAATCACTCTTAAGACGTTAATTGTTATTTAACGAGCTTTTTCGAATGGTTAAAATATTCGATAAAATTAGGAAATTGTATGTAAATTAAGATGATACTTGAAGCCGTTTTGTGATAAGTATAAAAGGTTAAAAAAGAAAGTACAACATTAATTAGAATGAATAGTTGACGCATGTATTGAAAATATTGACTTCAACCAGTTAACTGAGTTTGACAAGTATACTCGTCATGGAGAACTGCCAGAATTCTTAATAAATAAATAAACATTAGTAATAAAATGGGCAGTTTTATAAAATAAACCTATCTTTTTGATGCACGTATTTTAACAGCGACATTTACCCTGTGCTCGACGACTATACTCGTCATCGATCGAGTTTCGTGACACATAGAAATTCGCACTTCCAAAACGGAGCGACATTTAACAAGTTATTAAATACAATTCGAAATTTTACGGCACAGACTAAAACGGCACAATTTATAGAATATTATGTGGAGATATGGTAGCGAGATGTAATAGTGTAGTGACATGATTACCGGTAGGGTGTGCGTGTGAGGGAAAGGGGATAGAATAAGAATAAAACTGGGAAAGTTAGAAGGCGTAATTCAAGGAGACAATGGCCATAGGCTGGGGTAACGCGATCCCGCGGTGCCGTGCTTCGGTTACACGGGGTATAACTTAACCACCGGGGTATACTCTTGCTTAATTGCTACTGAGACACTGCCCTGTTCGCCTCGAACTCGATTAGGTCTACGAGTTTGGGCCGTGTCCAGTGGAACCAGGCTAATAGCATTCATGTTTATACAAGAGCTGAGGGAACCGTATAAGCGATATTGTTTTCGGAGGTTGCCCGTTCTGTTATCTTAACACCGTTTTAATTTGTTGCCCATACGTCAGCTGTGTCACAGGTATCGAATGTCTTAGAAAACTATTTGTAATTTCAGAATGATACAGCTACAGATTTAACCCTTTGACTTATAATGACGTCTGGGAAGTGTCATTCGCTTTAAGTCAAATTCGTAAAAATTCCGTTTTATTTGTAAGTTGAAGGGTTAAAATCTCATTTCAGTAACTCATTCTCGGATAAACCTTACCATTAAACCCCTTACCTTACAAATTTGTACGAATTTGACTTAAAGTGAATGACACCTCTAAGACGTCATTGTAAGTTCAAGGGTTAAATTTGTTAATTTAAATAATAGATAATAATTTATCTGTTGTAACAGTAAAATAAAAAAAAAATATTTACTTCATTGATTCATTCATTTGAAACGTATTTTACTTTCACGTAAGAATTACGTAACAATCGTTTGCCCGGCGAAATCAGGCTCGAGAAATTGCTAATAACAAGCAACGATTTTATGAGTTATCCCGTCAGCTGTGGGACGGGAGTAATGGTCGCTTTGTTTCGACCAAGGTTTCCTCTTCCGCTTTGCTTCGGCTCGTCGAATGGTTCGGTCGAACGATCGCGAAAGCTCTCTTGGCCGCTTTCCGTCTCGGCATCTATCGTTTGTAACAAGAAAAGAAGCTGTAGACGTCGAACACCGACAAGATAATCGAGCAAAGAAATGGCGAACTGATCGTGACGTCTGGAAATCCTCTGGTACATTCGTCTCGTCTTGAAAAGCTTAACTCCTTCTCCTTCTCCTTTTTTACTTTTTATTTTGTAATTAATCAATGTAATCTTAGAAGTCATTTTTAATCATGACAATAATTTAGCAATAAATATTTTTTCAAATTAAATATATATAAAAGCAAAATAATTCTAGAGGTTGAAATTATTTGATAAATATTTAATAATATTCCATAATATCAAAATAGAACAGATTTTAATTATTATCCATGAATTGAT
>SHCU01000250.1:41251-64182 GCA_004307685.1 Ceratina australensis | reverse complement strand
TTTTCTTATATTATATTTTATCTGTTTTAACTAGTTAACTGCGTTCAACGTGATGCGTACACATCAGTCTAAATCTCTTCGATTAATATTAATAATCTGATTAAATATTAGAAGACTTATATAAAACAATTAATTTTGTTATAATATCTTTCAAACAAATTTTGTAGTTAGAGATTTCTGAATTTATTTATGATGTTTAAAACACTACATTTTTTATATATTCAAATTACTGAAAAATAAGATTTTTAAAACTAAATTTCGCAGTTAAAGGGTGAAATTCGATGTTGATCGGATTTCTATTTTCGACAATTTTCCAATTAGTTAGATCCGCACCGTATCAATTTCTCTCGTTCCGGTGGCGGTTAGAACATGTTCACGTACGACTGATTTGCGTAAGGCTATTGCTTAATTATTCAAATAAGCGCATATGTGGCCGCGATTCCGTTCACAGCTGCTGTTTGCCGAGGGAAACGAACGGACCAGCCTGTGTTTCCGCTCGTTCCTCGCCTAACAAATAGAAACTGGTCTCTCATTTTCATTGTAACATACGTTTTAATCTAATTTCACCTAACTTGTTCTTGGCCTTTTCTGTTTCCTTCTAATTTGTGCTACTGCTTATTTCTTCTAGTTAATTTTTTCCTATTTTATATTATTTTAGTTACTCTATCAATGTCACTAGAAGTAACTTTCTTATTCAGTATAAACTTGTCTCTTCTGCCTAGTTTATTTAGTTTCTTCATTAGTTTAGTTTTGAACAATTCCTTATAATTTTTTTGGCAGTCAAGGCTTCTCGTGTTTGTTAGCTGTTCGTTACGTTGTTTGTCTTCCATCGTCTGGTTTTGTTCTGGTAGTATGTACGTGAATCAAGAACAGAGAATTAATTTATGAATTAAGTTTTTGGAGCGCGAGGTGAGAGATTCTCCTTTCACCATGGCTTTCAATTACGTAGGGAGGTTATCGACACGTTGTCAATTAACGTTTATATGAACTCAAAATCACTAGGAAAAGATCGTCTGGCTTGGTGATCAAGATATCTGTTGATATCTCCAATACGATAATTGGATTATATTTTTTAATTAACGATCAGATTAAATTTTATTATTGTACTATTGTGATATTTCTTATTTTGTGGGAGACGAGCTGGTAACTTTGATTGAAGCGTAAGAAGTTTAATGGAACTGATTTTCTCGCCACTCGTTAAAGCGATTAAACACATAACTGATGCAACGTGTCAATTTAACGATGGAGAATCTGTCGACGAGTGATACTCGACCCGGCTCTCGCTATTGAAAACGGGTAACTTTGCTGTTTCGCGGCACTCGTTAAACTTGCCCCAGATTTCAAGTGCTATCCGACAGTACTAGAGCAACACGCCAGTTCTGAGCAATTTCGCCCGCAAGTGATCAGCCACATGTGCCAATGAAGTTTCAATATAAGCTACAATACAAATTGAAAAGATTTCTACTCGTGGTAATTAGTTTCTCAAAATCTTCAAGATTTTTAATAATTAACATAATCCAAAACTTCTATAAAAACATCTAATCTTATAATTTACTATTTCATAACATTATAATTTTTATTCAAATGATCCCTCCATTTGAAGTACGTAACCTATATTATTTCACCGTGCGGCTTATCGCCTTCGACGATCGTAGCAGACGGTTCCGCTGCGTATTGGAACCAAAACGCCTTCAATTCGTAAGTTTCTGGCGTTGATCTTAATTTCACCGAAGCTTATACGTCATCAGCGTAAGAAAGTTTCGCGCTTGAAGCAGGTCGTGCTATCCAAGTTTCCACGTAGATTGTAGACGTTACGGCTTTGTTGGAGAACTTTTGCCTCGCATGGAAATTAGCCGCTGGCATCGGTCCCGTTGAGAAACGCTGGTAGCAGCGTGACGATTTCATTGATGTAAACTTAGAGTCGCGAAGTTAGGTTAATAAATCCGCCCGTTGTAGAAACAGAGTTGGAACCGTATTATATGATCTCGTTTCACCCGACGGTTTACGTGAATATCGTAGAAGTTTAATCGAATTAAGAAGCAAGTTATTCAAATCGTACGAGTACATTTTTATCAGTTATACATGAACGTCGGTGCCATTGCGAGCATTGTTAACTCATATTTATAACGCGGCATGGCCTGGAGCCAGGTGAATGCGCCAAAGTTACGTGTCGTTTATGCGGGCGTTGGGTGTGCATTAGAGTCGCTCGTGATCCTGAACGTGATCGTGATCATCGTATAGTACGTGCCACGCGTGTATGTAGGTCGTCGCACGGATCTTTTGGAAACAGTCCCTCGTTTCCCTTGAATATTCAATTATTCACAGATTTCATCTCTAAATCTAGGATGAAATTCGAGATTTGAAGAAAATGGGATAGACTGGCAGTTGCCAAATCTAAATTTTAGATATACGTTAGATATACGTACATTGCTTAGAAGGTACCATTATCAAATATTTGAGAACAAAAATTAAAATGATACAGTCTTAAGGAGACATGTTAGGATTGCAACAATAAATACATAAAAGTTTACATTAGAACACTCTTATTTTAAACAATAAATCAATGTAGGAGATTAATGAGAAATGAAGGAAGTAAGAGTTAAATTCCAGATATGCCAAAGTAATTTCAAAGATATCGAATCTTGATATGTGGAATCTTATATCTTTTAACCATTGAATGAATCATCCTATCGTGCCAGGAATGATAAATGATCAATAAATAAATACGCAAGATAAAATCTTTTATTAAGCAATAAATGAATCACCGGGTAATGGATAAGATGCAGCATGAAATTTTTAAATGTTTATTAAAATGTCATCCGCGTCTTCTAAATTTCAACCCGCAATTTGCACAAAGGTATACTTCAAAGGGATGCAAGTCGAATCTTGTTAGAGGCGCTGAGAAGTACGTACTCCTACGGAAACGTGATTAAACTTTCGAAACGTTAAATGCGTCGCGTAACCCGTCTTTAATCCGGTTCCTGATTCTCGTCTTTTGATCCATCCCCTCGTCTTGTCTCGTTCACATTGCACCATTTGCTTCCCAGCGACGGAGTTGTCGTATTGGGTCTCACCGCGCCGAGTTGTTGTTCCCCTTTCGGTTTTCCCTACGTAGAGACATCAAAAGCTAAGGTAATTTCGTAGGTGTCAACGGGTCAAGTACTCAAGCGATGACGAACGAAGCAGGAAGAGAGCACTTAGGGTGAAATAATAAGGAACCTCGTTACGGTAACAACGAACCCTGGCCCGGCTCCGGAGAAAATGTCGTTCTCTAATCGTGATGTTGCGGTTAATTGCGACTAATAATAGCTTCGAACAAATGTCAACTTCGAACAATCATTAAAAAATATTATTATTATTCCGTACGAAACGTTAAAAGTAGATAGCCTCGTTGAATTACCATAATTTATGTTTTTTACGTTTAAAACTGATGCTGTGATAACAGCAATGGACGACACTTTTCCTCGATCGGTTTTTATTTATACGTTGTACGTTTAAGAAAGTTTACGTGAATCCACGTCCTTCGCTTACCCTATCTTTTTTTAGTCACTGTCAATCTTCAATGTTCGTATGCATCGACGTACACGTCGTAGAAGTAAACAGCTTACTCACGGTTTGCTTGCTTCAACTAGGGAGGAAATATACCAAAGCAGAAAATACATTTTCTTGAAAGATCAGTCAGGATGGCTTCGGATTATATTTAGAATTAAATTCAAAATTTCATGGTTCTATAAAAACTGATTCCATCAATTATGTACTGCTCAAAACAGCATCATAAATACTACTTAGGATTATGATGAAGAATAAAATTCGGACATTAAATTATTTCATGAAAAACTTTTAAGGATTTAAAAGTTATAAAGCAATCCTGAATTTCGACAATCATTCCTTTTAGACATTCACTCTAAAAGGAGTAATTCTCGTGCGTGTTCACGGAAAGTTTAAAATCAACATTAAACAAGTATCTGCCGTTTATTAACACACCGTGCAGCCGCGTTACTTGTGACCGAGGGGAGATCCGTTTCAAGTAAACCAACGCGCTCGCTCTAAGGGATATTCAGTTACGCGACGGGTACAAGCAGTCATGAAAGCGTTCTCAAGTCTCTGCTCTTTTTTTCACAGAACTGCGCTGCGTGCGTCTCTCCTTGAGAAAACAAAAGCATAATCGTTTCTCGTTGACAAATCCTCGCCGAATCTAGCATCAGCTTGTCTCCTGTCAAACATGTTAAGTGACTGTTCATCTCGAGAAAGAAAGCTTCTCCGCGTGTCGAAACTCGCCTCACCCTTCCTCGAAAAAAACTAAAAAATAAAATAAGCGCGCGATGCCACGTAGCGGACGTATATTTTTGTGTGCAACCGCCATTATCGTGGGCCGATTTCAGCGTTTGCCGTTGCGAGACGATATATGAGAAGAGAGGCAATCTTCGGGAATTGCACAACTTCGGAATGGGTGATTCTCCCATGTATGTACGCTGTACACGATCGGCGTCATTTATCAGGCGCATCCACGCGATTCGTCGAACGAACTTCGCCGTTTTCGTTTTGCTTTGTCGGGTAAAGCGCGGATCGATCCCCCAAGCTTTATTTTTGCGAACTTTCTTAGAGAACGATGATATGGTACCCAAACTGTTGCCGCCACTGTAGGAATAAAAATATGATATACAAGTAACGAAAGTGTTACTCTTTACTTATAAATCAATTGGGATAGATTAGATGGTTATGCGTGATAATTGTTCTTCTATCACAGTGATAGAAATCAAATGTACTCTGCTACTATTTATAAGCAGTTTGCCTTTGGCGAACAGATTAAGAGCCTAAATTACACAACGAATCAACCTAAGATGTTCACTCGAAAAGGTATAATCACGAGGTTTCGTCCTTGACTTTTAAAAGGAAAAAAAACATAGTATACGAGTCAATTATCATTTAGCGTTCATGCATGCGTTCCAACTTTAATGGAACTCAAGTTCTGCTTTTATTTTTCCTTCGATCTAAGAATAATTGGAAGAAAAACGAACAATAGAATTTACTTAAAAAGTAGTCCGTCATATTTAATTAAAAATTGTATTATTAGTCCTCAGTTTCGTATCAAAGATAATTGGAAAACGCGAAATAACCGATGGGACTTTTCAGTCTTTAACATGCAGCTAAAACAGGCCAGTAGGATAACCATTGCATCCATTGCTAAAAATAATGTTAGGCTATAAGCGGTGGTCGTCGCGTGTGGCGCGTCTGCCACCGAGGAAAGGGGTTGGAAACGAGTGTAAGAAGAAGAAGAAGGGCCTCGGGCGCGTTAAGTCGGTTGGTAGGTAAAGTGCAGGTCGCGCAGGGAAAAGATAAATTGGTTGGCTGCCACTCGTTTGGTCGCCTTTTCCCTTTCTCGAGGCAAGCGGCGACGGGAAAACCGAATTAACGCGAATGTAAATATTCCGCAGCTGCCATCCCGCTGCCGCGGTTCACACGCGCGCCACGAGCCTCGAGATGAAATTACCGGCTGCGATTAACGTCTTCCTGCGTGGTCATTTCGAGGGACGACTTAACTCTTAACGCCCGCCACGATCTGGCCTCGATAAAAGGTCGCGATTATACCCTGAATCGTCGTGAATTACTCCGGGCAGACGTAATGTCTTCTTGATGACTCACGAGATGTATCTGAACGATTGATGAGACCGGTTCTCTAAAAATATCTAAACTTGGTTATGAATTAACGTTAGTGGCTTCGGAGAATCTCCTCGAAGCGTATCAATTAGCTTTCTTAATTTAAAAAAGTTTTCTCCTTGTTAATAGCCAGTTTTCGACTCTGTAACTTTTACGCGATATAAATTGTATTCGCTCTCGTGTCATTTAAGCGAAACATGCTCCTGAAACGCTAAACCTACTGATGCTCAAACGAGAAAAACGAGTCTTGATTTTAAAAAATACGTATGTATAGTTATACCAACAATCGTTGCGGCGTCACGAGTTTTCGACTGTCTCAATAACAGTGGCCACTGAAATGGCGTTCGGTTTATCGATTGAATCTTTTTGCACGACTCATAAAATTTTATATCTGTGAACGCGATGGCCGATGATCGGCGAACTGTCATGGGTCGATTTTTTTATTCCTCGCTATCGTAATTGCCTTTAGTTCGTGTATTCGTTGTGGCATGCGAATCGAGCGTACCGAATTTCCAGCCGCGCCATGAAAAACAGTTTTTCTAGTCCTGCATTTTTTTTTTTATTTCGCCGCGAGACGGTTCATGTGCTTGCTTTGCGGTTGAAATTCGCGACATACGACATTGCATGGGACTGGTTTAACACATCTGCGTACGGGGCCGCGGAGTGAAAAATTTTTATGCGACAGATGGTACTTTTCGCAAGGCTTTACAGCCGGCGGGGAATTAAATAAATTCATTTGGGGCATATGTACGCTGTATGACTGTAGCTACTTGTTAATCCGCTGAGTAATTTTACTCTGTTAAAATATCACATTTATGAATTTTAATCGAAATCATTTTAAGTACAATGTACATTTGCACGAAATGAAATAGAAACGAATAGTACGAAGTAACAGATTTGAACTGATATCAGGTGTCATGGAATGCGATAACTGATTTTACTTAATGCAACAGCTTATTAATGAAACTTTGTCTATTCTTAGAATCTTGTCACTACGAGAGTATAATACATCACACATACATTTGTCAAATTAAATATTAATTAAACTTGACTTCTTTAATGCTTAACGATATTTTCCGTGACCACAGTAATAGGAAATGTCTCACGCGAGAACACATTAATAATGACAATAACGGGTAATAACGGTATCCTTTCAGAAAGTTCAATTACATTATGCTTCCTCAACTCAAACATATGCAGATGCAGACGTATGCTGTTTTATACATTCTTACAGCCCTTCACTAACATCATAAAAAAATAGATCGTAATCAAGTGTAGTACACTGATGTGCATGATTAAACATTTTTTCCTTCACTCTACTTACGACTTTCCAGCACATACGAATTTCTATTTAATTTGGAAAATAAATTAATATGCTACTAGTAAAATATCTGATATTTACATTATCAACTGACTTGAATATACAAGAGCCAGATAAAATTTCCTTAGATGCAAGAAACCAGAATTTACGAGTTACATACTTCGGTTAAATCTAGCAATAAGATTCAGCAAAAATAAATTTGTAACTGAGCCCATGGTGCTACAACCGCTCCCATTCATTAGCAGCCTGTTTCGCTTGTTCCATTTGGATGAATTTCCACTGCGGGTGATCTTTTTCCCGGCGTCCTATGGGGTACAGGGAAGCCTCTAGCTGAGAAGCAAAACGTTTGCTCCTTCCACTCTCTCCTCCTCCATCTCGTCTTTCTCTTCGTTTTGCTCGTGCCATCACGTCTGCGCTTATTCCTATGCTATATTCTGTCTTCGTGTTTTCTCTTTTTTCTTCTCCTGGTAGCGTCGCTGGCAGACGACTTGGCGCGAGCCACTTTGCGTCCTCGAAAAGTTACGGGTTTTCCCGAAACTCCTTTTCGCGAAGGAAGAGAGACAGAGACAGTTTGACACCTGCATCGATTGCCCGCGAGAGATAGAGCCGGGAATGATTTGTTCACTCGCATTAGCATTGTGTATACATAATTTTCCTCGCACGGGTTACGCGGAAATGGCTGGTGTAAATATCTCAGTTCCTTTTATCTGTCATATTATCGGCCTAGACGTCAAGATCAGATTATACATGCGTACAGCATGGCCTCGGGCGCGTGCCAATTCGAATCTATTTAATACGCTCTTTGAGGTGAGCGTTCATTGTTAACCAGTTAATTTCCGACATCGGTTCCTAGGCAAATAAATTAAAAAAAAAATACTTCATAACATATCTATTACTACGATAAATTTTTATTGAACTCCGTGAATGAAAAATCCCTCATAAGATTGTTCATCGACGAGACGAGATTAAAACTGAAACATCTTTCGAGAAAAGAATTTCTCGAACACGGCCTTGCAGCTGTCGGCTGTCATCGGTCCTGTTTTCGGTCGCGCGGAAATGCACGTCAGAAATCAGCTGATCCGTATTCACGATACCGTGCCGCGATGCTGGCACCGCGTAGTGGCAGCGACGGGTATTAGCTTCCACCTCCTACGTTCGCCAGAAAGGGATTCTTGCGTGTAGTGTAGTCCGGTTCCGATGTTCCTACGCGACGGTACAAAGCGATTCGCGGTGGCTCCTCCGTAGCTCATCCAAACGTTCGTGTGTATGTTTTCATTCGCGTGACTAATTTTTATTGAACTCCGTGAATGAAAAATCCCTCATAAGATTGTTCATCGACGAGACGAGATTAAAACTGAAACATCTTTCGAGAAAAGAATTTCTCGAACACGGCCTTGCAGCTGTCGGCTGTCATCGGTCCTGTTTTCGGTCGCGCGGAAATGCACGTCAGAAATCAGCTGATCCGTATTCACGATACTGTGCCGCGATGCTGGCACCGCGTAGTGGCAGCGACGGGTATTAGCTTCCACCTCCTACGTTCGCCAGAAAGGGATTCTTGCGTGTAGTGTAGTCCGGTTCCGATGTTCCTACGCGACGGTACAAAGCGATTCGCGGTGGCTCCTCCGTAGCTCATCCAAACGTTCGTGTGTATGTTTTCATTCGCGTGACCCCGTGCTCCTCGCGCGTGAAAACTGAAAAGTGTGGGAGATCAGTGAGAGAAGTGTCGTCGAGATCTATCGCGATGACCGGCACGTGAAGAGCAAAGCCCGAGTGAAACACCGGTAACGTATCTCTATCCCCACGCGCATGTAAATACCTGAAATCGAAAGGTGGTGACAATCGGGTTCGTATCGCGTAATATGTACTTCTCTGTCCTGTGCACTTACGGCCCGCGCCCGGTTAACAAATATTGTGGCGTAGATTAGCCAGATTAGATTTGATGTGTCGGCAATCGACGACCGTTACTCGAACCGCCGATCAAACTAGAGTAAAAAAGAACGAACGGGCCTGGACAAAAGGATTTGAACGCGAGCGTGTCTGCGCGAGAGCTGCACGTCTCTTTTGACGTGCAAACGCCGATTCTTTGTTGTACGTTCGATTTTCAAGATAACACGGTTCACGAACGATATCGAATGAAATTATTTTACGAGTGTCCAGTTTGGAGTGCATAGTTACGATAAAATATCCATTGAAGTAAAGGAGTTTCTGGGAGAATTATTTATGAAAACAGGATTGGAAACAAAGGTGAAATACGTTACATGTAAATTGATTATATTCTCCTTTATAATTTCCCCGAGTCAGGTTCCTTGTTATCACGTAGGTTAACTATGTTTATGTAAATATAACGAAGCTATTTGAAAGCACAATTACGTGCTTGTATTTCATTTTAAAAGCACCTGGTGCTATAATTTCATCCGGAGTTGGTAGTGGACGTTGAAGGTAATTGTAATTGCGTCTATCGCGTGCACACGCGGCGGGACGAAGAAGGAAAGGCATTGTTGTACGCGTTACGTGACACTGTTTTTTCGAGCGGCTTTGATTCGTTGAACGGCAAGGTTCTAGGTATGGTCGATATTGTTAGTCGACGAACAAGCTTTTCGTGGTTTATGTTCGAAGGTAAACCGCGAGCGACAGAGAGAGAAGTCGAGAATGATTCTCTCTTGTCTCGTAGGATTCCAAATTGTTTTTGTCAGAACTTTGTACACCGGGCCGTGCCGGTACACACTAGCTCACTTAGCCCGTGCTTCTTGTGTACATTGTTCCAGAACGATTACACAGTTCTCGTGACGTTACGCTCGGTTCTTTGTATCGTTAGCTCGTATTTATGACCTGCTCTTCTGATATTAATTCCGGAGTGCGGATTGTTCATTGTTATTCGGATAAAAACGAGGAATTTCTATCAGTCCTCTCTTATATAATCCCCTTGTGTCGTTTCAACCAGAAGCAATTCCAGGCATCCATAATTAGAATTTTACACTAGTGTGCTCATTTCGTTTTACATATTTTTGTATCTCCATGAGTATGGAAACGAATAATATTACTCAGTCGTAGAGAGCGTGCAATAATGTTCAGTTCACCTAATTATTTTCGACGAGCACATCTAGTTATCACATTCCGTTACATGCCACTAAAACAAGAATATATTCATTCTTTATTTGTCAGAGAAAAAAATAGATGCAACTGTGCCTCAAGCATAATGAACGCTAAATGTGGGACAGAAACAAATTAAACATTTGGCAACTGGTCGTATCAGTTCCGAGCTCGGTCATCATTCACATCTGATACACAAACGAATTTCGCTAGAAGGAATTGTTCTCGCTGCGCCGCATGAAGTCACGTATGCACCTCAAAGAAGCCTTGACTTTTTTATCCGTGCAATCTTTACAGCGACGGATCCGCGACTGACCGTCCGTCCGGCCATATTTTCTGTCGTGGCCGTTCCTCGCGTTCTGCGTTTTGTACGTTGTACCGCGCGTATGAAAGTGAAAACCAGTTATTCTCTCTATCGTTTCGTCGCCCCTTCCCGTATTTGGTCACCGGATGAGATTCGTCTCAGCGGCGCTTGTTTTAGGGGGCTCGATCGATTTTTACTTTGTCCGTCCAGCTGGCGATTTCTTGCTCGCGACACGGCCGGAATCTCGTCCCAATCGATCCATCGGTCCGATTCGATCGTTAACGATCTCCTGTAGGCATGTATGCGAGCTAAAAGATCGACGACACTTCGTTGTTACGAGACTTAACTGTCGTTCTCTCGCTATTTTCCTCTGAAACATTACTACCACTTCGTGTTATACATGTATCTAAAGCACAAGGTCTTTGAATTTATTAAAACGAACCTATTGGATAGAGATATTTATCCAGATTAGAAATGGAATAATTTGTGTGACAAGATAGAGGAGACGATAGGTTATCAATATGAGACATGAAGGTTTTCTACAATATCTATACTTTCAAACCTGGTTGTACATCATATATTATGATGACTATAATACTCTGCCTTGGCAACACGAGTCGCTGAATAAAA
Organism: Ceratina australensis; assembly: GCA_004307685.1. Taxonomy (NCBI): domain Eukaryota; kingdom Metazoa; phylum Arthropoda; class Insecta; order Hymenoptera; family Apidae; genus Ceratina; species Ceratina australensis. The sequence continues at coordinate 53,179 of SHCU01000250.1, read as the reverse complement.
TTGGTACTCAGTATTCCTATCGTTTCTTTTATACCAATCAAGGCAATCGTAAAAGTTCTAAGTGATCAAGCCAGAGATATAAAACCAACGATATTACCGTAATTACTGTATATTAAGATCAAATTCCTGGTTGAAACCTTTGCAGTTGCAACAGGTACTGACAGGTCCATTACGCAGTTTATTTTATTGAGGAAACGAAAAATTGTCATTCCAGCATAGAAACGTCTGTCAGTGCGCGCATCCGGGCGAACCGAACTGGTTTTCAGGAAGAGGGACGAGTTTATCGCCGCGTCGTACAGATAGAAGGGCATCGCGGCTCGCGCGACTAGCCTCGCACCTGTTTTGCCACGTGAATGATTAGGCGGGTTTTGGCGAAAGGAAACGTTTTGTAGAGCCGCGTCTCGTTCGTTTTGGTGTAACGCGTGTATTGTGGCTCGAGCCATTTCTCTGCTGGGGGGACCTAATTCGCTCTATACGACGTGTCATTTATCATCGAGCGAACAGTGTTGCTTAGAATGCCATTGACGCTTCTGTTTTCTCTCTGGTTTTACTACACGATATTTCTTCACGTTAAAAACGTTATTCTAAAAATATTTAATAAAAAAATCGCGTGACTATCGTATGACTCAATTTTATTCTAGCGCGCTTCAATTATTTTGTATTGCGAACTGCTGGTCCTCTGCCTGGTTTTTATTGCAATAGTTGTTAGTTCGCGCCGTCCAGTTTGGAAATAGATAGCCGGGTTTGCATTGGGTATCGTATCGAGAGTCACGTTACCAGTACATCTCATCGGACGCGCATGATTAAGCGCGCAGGGAATTCGATTACGAGCCACTAACTAGGATTCGCGAAAGTGTCCTTCTTTCGCGAGGAGAAAATTGGTCAGCTGACGTTACATGTGCACGTGCGAACTTTTGTTCGGTCAACCGTTTCAAATCTACACCGGAGTATTTTCGTGAATGTAAACATGAAACATTTTATCAAATTTCATATTGTTATAAGTTATGACTCATAACCGTATCGGTTCAGATGGAATCAATGTCTACGGTTGTTTCATTGTGTTTCTTATCGTAAAACATAGTATGATTTGTGTACCTTTGTACACGTCTGAATTATCTAGTAGTAGATTCCCTGGTCAAGTATTTTAGCACGTCAGTTTAATTTATGAAATTGTTCTCGGAAGAAATCGATACTCTCAATGGAAGACAAAGAAAAATAGCGTCTCCCTGAATCACGGTCCGCCCTCGCGACTTTCTTTTTCGTCTGCCCCGCGGTGCGTGCACCGAAATAGACTCCCCTCCACTGGGGGTTCTCTCTCTCGAGAGAGAGAGAGCGGCAGACGCTCGTCGAGTATCCGATAAGCAAAACCACCAGGAACGACCGCCTGGCTTCGTATTTTTGCACCTGGTACTCGCCCTCTTCGTTTTTCCCCTTTCATAGAGCGCCACCACCCTCCTTTTGTCGCGCACCTTTCTTAACCAAGCTGTTCACCCGCTGCGGATAGCAGGTGTGACTGTGTGACTGTTTCGATACACGGAATTTCCACAGGTGCTATACAATTTGTTAGGTACACAAAAAGAGACATATACTTTGTAGAGATTTGTTTCGTTTTATTGATGTTTAAACTTCGTACAGAGATCATTGAATCATTGTTAGTATTCAGGATTTGTGAAATATATTTGTAGGATTTATTAAACATGAATACATGTTTTAAGTGATGACGTAAAAGTTGAACATTTGATGTTTTAGGAACAATGGTATATTGAGATTGTGTTCAATACTGTAGTATTAATTATATATCGATGAATTTAGATTGGAATTTTTATAGCATTGTATATCATATTGAGCACATAGTGCAGTGGGACTAATTTGAGGAATAAAAAGTTACATGAAGCTTGACTCCGAGACTGTTTTGGATGATTTTCGCTTGGCATAGATTGAAAAGATTGGTAAACGATAATTCGAAGTTTACCAGGTTCCTCGATCCTCACGAAGATAGAAGCTATCTCGTGTTTGAGTCGTGGGTACCTACGGTGGTCGGATATTGAATCTCCTCTTGGGTACGCTGGTTCCTATCCTCTCGACCGGATAAAGGATCCGTAAAGATGAATTCTCGATTTTCGGTTGTTACCTATTACTGATCGAATTTTCTTGGCGTGCTTCGACCGAGATAACATTCGAAAAAAGCATTTTTAGATTGGAGTTTAGATGGCGTCAAATATATATTCACGAAATTATGTAGTTTAGTATTGAGTTCAATAGTGTAAATTTTTGTAATATACATTCCACTGATGAATCTAAGTATATCGTAAAAATAGTGTACCTGGAACCTTGTCGTTAAACTTGCTTGAACTCGAAGAAACGAAGAACTTGTGTACAAGTAATTTGAATGTTCAAGGCATCAGCAACATACTCTGTTTTTAAGTACAAAACGAATACGTTTTCGTCGCGAGAGACGTAAATGAACCCTTTTGTCACCGACCCTTCTAGTTGCAAGTGTCCTTCGGTGTTGAACAGGCATTAAAATTAACCCTGCGTACACGAATCCTAGCAGCACGCCCCATTGAGCGTTGCAAGAGCGTGGCTTTTATGCTGCAAGCGCGCGGATCATCTCAGGGTGAACGTGCGCCTTCGGGGAGATGAAAAATAGTGTGGCGTGAAAGTAGCACCCCTTGGCGAGGATCCTTGACTTGGAAAACCGTCAGGCTGACCGTCCACAGGTAAATTTTGCATTCACTAATCGCGAGAAGCGTTCCCCAAATGACACGGCGGCAACTGAGCGGTAACCGAAGATCTGAGATAAGAATAGGTTTTCTTTACTTCCATCTAAGATAAAAATATAATCTTTCATAACAAAACATTGATCTTTAAAACATATTTAAAAATGAACAATTAACATTAACAATAATAAGGAAATATATATCGAGTATTTGGAAACGTTTGATAAAAATCAGATGAATACTGGTAACTATAGTAGAAATCAGTGGTGGTACGAACGGAATTATGATTCTCCTCTAGTGTTCGCTGATTACCTAGTGATAGCCTCCCCGACAGAAATATCTACCCGATTCCCGTTCTCCGTCGATGCCGGTTTCATAGATGTCGCATAGATGAGTCGCGATAGCCGATTAATAGTTAATGGCTCTATCCCGGTGCCCGTGATCCACTTACCCCGTTAAACTCGTTCTCGCATTATCGTGGTCGTTCCGAGCGACCAATTACGCGTCAGTCGTTAGTCGTGCGGTCACAATGTTGCGGCCGGGTAAACGCGTATCGCGATCGCTGCTATGGGAATTGCACCCCGGAGCCATTTTCCACCGGAAACTGGCCTCTCGAACGCGTACCCGCTTGTACGAACGCCTCTAGATATCGCATTGGCAGCGTAACAATTATGAGAACTTATTAAACGGGTAACCACCGTTCTCCTTAAAATTCTCGACCGCTCGTGATTGATCGCGCCCGCAATTATTGAAAATTATACACTGTGAAATTATCGATTCGACGGAGGAATCGATTGCTGAGAGATATAATCGTGCGTGGAAGTCCTCGAAGCGGTTTCAGGAGTACCGTGTGTATGTATACATATGGAAACTGGAGAAACGGGATCGAGCGATGCTTATTAGATATCGGCTTGTCGAACGAATCCAAATTAATGATTTCTTGATTATCTTCTGGATTTTTCCCAGCCGTCTCCTCGCTGCGACGTTCGTTTTGATAAGCCTCTGGAGACATTAAGGGTCTATTAAGCAAAAAGTACGACGAGTTTTTGTCTCTTTAAAAACCCATTCGACCGGGGGAAAAAGTGATTTATGGATCGAACAGCAATTACAGTTTTACTTGATATTGATTTATTTCAATCTTGATCTGAAGACAACATTCTTCGTTGACATTAGATAGGTTCGTGAATCTTGATCTGAGCGTACATTTTTAAGGAAACATTTAAAAATCGTAAGTGGCGAGAAGATCGGAAACTTGAAACGCAAACGGACATAATACGAGCCTTTACGTCACACACGTACGTGTTCCCTGTTTTCTACCATTATCTCCAAACATTAATTTCACCGTGCTCCCGTCGACTCGTTATCGCGGGACCATTTAATGGCGAACGTTAAAAGCCGCTCGGAGCAGCCGGAATTAAACACGGCACCGCGCTCTGTACATATGTACGTTTATTAAAATACACGAAATCGAAAACAGAATCGGCGTTTCACAGGCACACGCGAGACTGTTTGCGCGAAAATTCAACGGGAAGATAGCTGCTCTGTCCTCACGCGTAGGTGGGGACTATAAAGCTCCCGTGTTTCGCGAGAGCTCTCGATTTAAGCAGCTTACCGCGCCGCATTCTAACCGGTTACCCCAGTCCCTCCGCCGCTGGATTGAAAATTTCCATTGACATAACGTGTTTTCGTCGAAACGGTTTCAGCACGTGGCGCGCGCGCTTCTAATCTCGCCCAATTTGCTATTCAGCCCTACGCGGTTTAAGCTCCCCGAATTACCTGTGAATATTTCGCTGAGCGGAGCTCAACTTCGCCGAAAAGTTCCGCGAAAACTTGTTCGCGTTCACGTTCTCGTAAGTCGCGATGGTACGTTCGTCGACTCACCGTAATCGTTGGTACATGGGAAATTGTCGTAGCCGAGGAAAAGTAGTACCTGTTATGGCACGTGATATTTTCTTACTTTGGAATTTTCTTAAGTATCGAACAACAATAATTTACATTTGGTAAATGAAATATTTTTCGAAGTATTGAAGGATATCTTTCATTCGTTTTTTGAGCTTGAGTTTCAAAACGATTGGTCATTGATACAAAACGTACTTATTTCCTTGAAAATGAAGTGTGTATATTCTCTCAGACATTTTATTATTCTGTCCCGTGGCACTCGTGCATAGCAAAGAGTCAGTACGCTCGCATGACCTAAGTGAAATTCACGAGAGAGCGAAAGTAAAATTTTTCACCACAAGCCAATTACGCGGAGCGCACTCGAGAGAGGAAGTATTTTCTCGCGTGCCTCGCTTAGACATATACGTGTATGTTATAAAACGGTGGTAAAAAGGAGAGGAAGATGAAAGAAAGGGAATATCGAGGGCAGCACAGGAAGCGGCTTTCAGGCAGGTAGAGGCGACGCAACATCCGGTGAGGATAACGCTTAACAAAAGGGTATATCCTTCCGCTCGCGTCGACGAAATAGATACCGTCTGCTTTCATCGTCGCGCGGGTCGGAGCAGATTTTTCGTGTGGAGGGAAGAGCGTTCACTTCCTGGAGCGATTCTCGTTTGTATATAAAACGATTCGAAGAATCATATACTGCGATATTGTAAATCTTTTGTACTTACAATGTATCAAAATACGATTGCCATATGTTTGTAATTTCAATTACAATTATTTGGTAAAAGTGTTACCTCCGGTTTTAACCAGTTAACTGCGTTTGACGTGTATACAAGTAAATTCAAATCTCGTTCGATTAACATTGACAATCCGTTTAAATATAAGGAGAATCGTACGAAACAATTAATTTCACTATAATACCTTTCACATGAACTTTCTAGCTTTCAGAATTTATCGAATTAATTTATAGAGTTTAAGATATTACATTTTTTATATGTTGTTTATATTATATGTTTATATTATGTTCATAATAGTAGAAAATAAAATGTTGAAATCTAAATTCCGCACTTAAAGGGTTAATGTAAAGACTGCAAAGTGAATAGTATGTTCCTTCCTATATGTACTTCCAAAAAATGATTCTGATTTATTCACGTTGATATTATGAAACATAATCATTAGATTCTAACTAGTTAATTAACTTGTATCATGTTACATTATCGTAATACGATAACAACGAAAATTACATTATGGGTAGATACGTGTAGTTACAGTTTGATGAGGCTACGCAAAACTCGTCGAACAATCAAGGGGTTATTAAAGTTTCGATGGAAATTAGGCACGCGCGAACATACTATCGCCAAAGTAGGAAACCCCTGCGAACTTTCCTAATACATGGAACGCAAAATCGGTACCACCTTCCGAATACGGGCGTGAAAACTCATTTCAACGTAATAACGTCGACTGTCACGTTTTTTTACCAGCTCGTTCGACCGACTTCCCCTTTTACGTTCTTTTCCCCGCTGCGAAGGAATTCATGTCTCAGGCAATTGACCCAATTCGATCGCTTCCTGTCTCCCTTCTCGCGTGGGCCTTCTCCCAGAGTTTTCCAAGCCGATAGGTCTGACGCTTGAAAAATCCTCGTAAGATGATGGATACAAATGTGGCTGCGAGATTCGTTGAAAACGGCTGCTGACGTGAAAAGCTCTCCGATTTAACAGGTGATGGATCACGTACTGATAATAGAACTATTGGAAAGTTTATCAAGTCAGAACAGATCTTCCTTTTGTGAACAAATAAATGTAGGATTACTCGCCAAGGAGTTTAGTTTATTTTACAAGATCTAATATACAAAAATAGTTTAGTGAACAACAATTAGTAGTAATTAGTACATTGCTTAACTGATGTTTTAGTACAACGAAGTTCTGAAAATAATGATATAAAAAGAGTGAAGTAATCGATTACTTGGTTCGCGTGTTAAGTTTTTGCTTTCTTACTCTTCTTGGATTGCATTCGAAGTCAACTTCACGTTCGAAAGTCGTGACTAATCCGACCTATATTTTTAAAGTCTCCGCGCGTGTTCGATTCGTTTCTCAAAAGTCTGCTCCGCATAAATCTTTCGAAGCTTCACCCGTTTGAACTGGTTTCCTAACGTTCCTTTTACAGAAAACAACCCGTTTTCATGGCGTGACGTTTTGTGTTACTTGTGTGTGAAATATGATTGTTTTCCCGTGTGCACAACAGTTTCATAGAAGATTGTATAAACAGTGACTAACCCAGAGAAAATTAACTTCGAAATTTAACTACAGAGTATAGGACCGTCAGCTTAATTGGAAAATTCTGTTTTAACACGCCAACGTATTTTATTTACGCTTGCCATACGGTTCTAATTTCCATGGTCTCAAAGAAGGCCCGCCTAATTTTCACGAATCCGTACATCAGTCTGTCGAGGGACGAAACATTTTATACACAGCGCCAAGCTACTTTACGTTCACGGGGGTCACTTTAATTTAACCCGGTCGCAAAACCTGCAGGGGATAAACCAAACGAAAATGGCAACTCGCGAAACTTGTCGGTTCTCGGCTTCTCTTTCGTTCCATCCTTCTCCTTTCGCCCACATGTACGTGATCGAGTGTGTAACGCCGGAGATTTTATGACAATATCTGGGACGGGGGTCGTTGAACTTTTCATAGGCGAGAGCCTCTTTTGATTCAGAGACCCCCCCACCATTGTTATCCAGACGCAATCGAATCGCGTGTAATTCAGCTAGACGAACATCGGACCGGGCCTCTTGTAATATAAAATGTAACAAGTTCGTAAAACTGATTTACGATATCTGTCCTCGTAAATAAAATAAAACTTGGATAGTCGGCATCGCGGCTAAAGTTAATTTATACGTAGCACCGTTGAAATTGTCATACGCAACACCGTGAAACCCGTGAATTATTGATCTGTTGACCAACGAGCCAAAGAGGTACCCGCAGGTGTGCAGTAATTTCACGGGGCTGTTGAAGTTAATTAAAAAATTAATTTCGTTTGTCGGTCTGATGTCATTTAACGCGGTCCGTTTTAATTTTATTATACACGATCTTTTACATATTTCATTTGTTTTATCAACACTTTACTCCCTGCATTTAATTTTATGGATGCATTTAAAAAATTATGTATAATGAAATTTATTCATACGTTCTTTAAACGTGAGTGAATGTATGTGAACTTTTGAATGTGTGAACTTTTCATAAATTAGTAAGAAAAATACGAGGTTATATAAAATGTATAAGTTTTAAATTTGTGCATATATGTACGTACTCATAAGTTAGTATCAGTTAATATACTAAATCATTTACTTATATATATCCAATATCGTCTTATTTTCTTTGGTGAAACAATTTCATACGCTGGTATCACATTGATGTATTATAGTCTCGTCGAACAGAAACCTGTGTATCTAATCTTCATTTCGTCGTGACTCGCAATCAGAACCGGCGTAATCGTGGCGGGGTGGCCGAATAAATTTCACGATTGCTCGCGCGAACGGCGTCATAAACGAAAGCGCGTGCACGGAGCGCGATTTATTTACTGTTTGCCGTACGAAACACAGAAAGCGTACGCGTAGAGTAAACAGAGGGGCAGGCGGATGGTTGAGATCTCTCGAGTGGGAACGAAGCGGTGACTGGGACGATACGAAATCGCGTGGGGCATATTCGGACAATCAGGAATGCTAATCGTGTCAATCGACGCTCGTCGGAGCCACTAATTAACGTTATAATTAATTCGACTATGGATGAAATCCTTGCGACTCCAGCGATATGATAAAACGGCGAATGAACTCCTGCTGCGAATTCGAAACATTCGCTTTTACATCATATTTAATCATGATCGTTACAAACGTATTTTTTTTCTGCTGCATTATGATGAGTAACATTTCAGTCAATTAAAATTTTGATTGAAATATTCACCATGTCATGAAGGCATTTTTCAAAATAAATAATAGTTTAACCCTCTGCACTCGACAAATTTTTTATTATTATTTTATTATATGTATTATATTTATTATAATATTAATTTTTCATTTTTATTTTGGAAAAGAATACTTTTTCAATGAGTTCTGTATTGTTGCTCTAAATGGTATTTTATTAAATGATTATAATGTAAAATTACTATCCATTTTTCCCATTAACATAAATATTATAATAATTAAATACTTTTAAATTAAAGCGGTGACCGTGAGTCATCTCTCGAGCGCAAAGGGTTAAAAAATTTTAATAAATAACTTAACTGTATTTAATTGAAACATAAACCGTAGCGTTTTAATTATTCTCATTAATTCACCTGTGCATTGCGAAACTGTGCGTTGATATGGAGCAACATTATATGCTTGAAGCAGGCTAGGCTGCGTTAATCTCGTTAGGTACTAACGATTCTAGTTTTTATCGCGGAACCGTGTCCCTTTGTTAGCGTACTAAGTACTTTCCACCATTTTCAATTGTTTCGGCATCCATCGCGTTACGTAATTGCGTGTACGCGATTGTTGTGCAATCGCACACCTGCGCTTTCAGGCACGAGATGTAGTCTTCGCGCGCCGATTATCAAATCCATTCTTGATAGTTGCATTCGCCGTTAAATGTTAGGCGCAGATGATCTTTCAAGTTGGCATCGACTTTCTTTAACAACGTCTTTAATATTTTAATTGCCTAATTCTCCTTCTATAAAAAGATAATGCCATTATGATTTCGCATATTACCTATATGTTGCCTTTTGTTAAGATATTATCTGCTCGTGCACCCAACTGTTATTTTAGTTCCATACAAACACATCCAAGCACGGGTCATTGTTAGTGGCATATGGCTAGTGTGTTTGGCACGTGAAGCCAAATTCTAATGATCTGATTGATCTCTCACGTTAAACTTTATAAAAATAATAATTCCCATCATAGATATACTAAGATTCTTTTTCTCAACATGAATTCATTTGGCTCGTGAAATGGGTAGCATTGTTCGAGGTAATTGCGAAAGCGACAGTGATTCTTGTCGATGATCCGGCATTCAGTAAGTGTAATGTCTAGTTTTGCCAGGGAAGGTATCGTGAGAAGTGGAGAACGAAAGAATATTTTGGAGAAATCTGTTACATGCTTCACATTCATTTGTTCTTTTAGTAGGTTGATTACGTAGTTTGAATTAGTCTTCTGTTCCTGGAATAAAAATTAGAGTCGTAAGTCACCTCAGAGCAGAAAGAATAAGTAGTATGATGATATATCGTACATATTTTGAAAAACTATTAATTTGTACATCTAAAGATAGTAAGGAACAATATCAGTAAGTTAGAAATGAGCAATTTGACGGTTGTCTCCTCCGTATCGGAAATGGAAGTAGGATATCAATCTTGTTCATGAAATGTTTACGGATGCAACAAGCCCAGGGAGTCACTCCTACTTTCTCCCTTTTAATCAGCCGTCGATTTCTTAGTCCCGTTTCATCGTTAAAAGCCACTCTCTAGCCGGCTGTACTTCACCTCGTATCCCTTTTCTCTATTTTAAGCGCCGGGGCTATATCTCTTACGAAACGTCGCGTCGGCGCGAATATAGTCGTTCATGATCAGGCCGCCTTTAATCCCGTCAGCCTGGGTCTCGAGTCCTGGCCTTTGAACTCGAGATTCACCATAACCACGCGACTTTTGGACGGCTTACGCCGGAATTAAACTATTCCATTTGTGAATTTCTCCCGAAACAGGCCATCTTCACTAGTGGATCGCTGCCAAAAATGTTTTTACCTTATTTAGGATTTTGAACTTCAGAGTAGAATTGTCTTAGATTGAAAATACGATTAGAAAGAAAACATTGACATTTTCTAAAAATGTAATAGAGATATAGTCTTGTTATAAATTTTTTGTTATTTTTTAGAAAATGAATTACAGATAAACTTTTCCCTGTAATTAATTAAGATTGTTTTATTAAACTAGAATCTACGGATTTAGAGAAATTTACGATGAAGACCAATTTGCATTTGTTTTCGTCAGCACGACTCGTTGTCCAGAGACTACCCTTCGTTCAATTAAAATTTCGCTTATCGTAAATTACTCGGAGCGTTAATTAACTGGCATAAAATTAAGGAGCAAGGATATTCGTGTTCCTACTGCTTCCTGCTGTGTGATTGGCTTCGCGGAAACTGAATAACTGAAGTTTACGAGCAACAGGTGGTTGGTTCAAGGGAGAATATCATTTGCCTGCAATGTGATGTTGGAGTCATTCGTGATAAAGAATCTCCGCATTTATTAGTTTTATTAAACCAGATTTAATCCCGTGAAGGTAGAAAGAACTACGATTTTTCTTGGATTTCGTACGCTTTTTTTTTAATTAAAATTTATACGTGTTTAGTATACATATATTGTACATACATAGTCGATAAATATTAATTACGAATGAAAAATATTTGGATGGATAGACTGAAATCAAAATTATCTTTTCCCCCTTCGGTTTTTAATTATGAGACAGCTTGGCCTATTTAAAAATTACACCACGCCCACGCACACCTACGCGCTACATAAGCGAAGAGCCCACACGATACCTAGCTGCATTGGCTAGCAACGTGAGCATAAATTACGTTTAACAAATGGCCTATAGTGCGTGTGTATACGCGTATGTAAGTACCTCGGGCACGCTTGTTCGATTAGCACTTGCACAACGTGATAATTGCGAGAGAACGATGCATCGCGTTCACTCTCATCCTTCCACAACGTTTTTATGATATTAAAATATAGTAATAGTAAATATTTTCATAACACAGTAACAACTATTAAAACTGTCTATGTCCACCCAAAGAACTTTCGATTATTGCAATTTTTAGATTAGTCTCTAAACAATTAGAGTCAGTAGTTAAAATGGGTATATAAACAGACAGGTAGGATAAGTCAACCCGCTCGCACAAAGGATTGAAAAGAGATAGGCCATTTAACCCATGTACAACGACACGATTACATAACGACAATTGATGGACCGTTTATTAATGGCTCCGTCTAATTCGACCCACAGACGCCAAGATTGTGTAATTACTATGTTTGTTTTATTCGATCCGCTGACAGCGCCATAATATTATTGACACAGTGATACTTCGGCTACCTTAAAGCTCAACTTTGTACATTAGTGATGGCCATCGTTTTCAAATCTATTTTTATAACTTCTTAGATTACTTCATTCAATCCATAGCCTCCTTTAATACAGAGTTAAGATGTTAAGATGTTAAGAGATGTAAGATGTTACATGTACATAATGAGATCTTCTCTGACTATTATTATTAAACCTAATCTTCTATGTAAACTGTGTTAAAAATAT
>SHCU01000249.1:71962-86781 GCA_004307685.1 Ceratina australensis | reverse complement strand
TAACAATGGTTTTGGATTTAGAAGCGAAGTGGTATTTCAAACCTCGAATTTAATCTTCTAAAGGACTACTCCTCCGGGAGCGTCCGTTAATCCTATGAAAACAACTCTGAAAGAAGGATTGACGTGAAAGAAGCTGAAAGAGGAGCATCGATGGGTAAATATGAATGTTGGAAGAATTCGAAAGTCTGAAAGTGTACTTTGATCGTTGAAAAAGAACGGGTCACCCCATTCTACGGGTCCAATCATTTTTCTCCGGTAGTACGTACGGAGTTCCAACAGAAGGACTCGTGACACTTTAAGTAACCCCTCGCTGTAACACGAGGAACGCTCCGAGTTCGAACGACAGCTGGTAATCGCAGAAACTCGGGAAAGAACGTGTAGTATACTACCTACCACGGGTAGACCGTAGCGGGAAGCTGTATCACGATGACGTTGCGTTCGTGGTAGACGCGAAAGAAGCTTAACGACGTGTAAGTAGATGCGCGGATCGCTCCTCCCGCGACGATAATATAAATCGTTAAAGGGACGATGACGCGTCTGTTTGTGGGACGCGTTGATCGACGGCGAATTGAAAGGCTGGAACCGGCTACCGGGCATTGACAGAGGATCCAAGCTCACCTCGTAATTGGTTCTCCGCGAACCGCGCTTCATTGTCGCCCGAGGAGTTTCACGTGATTCGGGGTGATTATGAAAACGTGAAATTTAAGAATATAACCGGGGAGCATCGGGGCGTAAGTATTCGACGAAGTTTCAGTGAACTCGTATCGACGGTGACACCGAACCCTGCCTCGTTTTACGTTACTGTTTACCCGATAAATTACTGTTTTGCCGACGAGTTAAGCTTTCCTGTGGCTTCGTAAGCATATTAACGTGGGTTTGCGCTTAGAGGGAGGCCGGGCTTAGCAGCGGAAACGGGGCGGTGTCGTGCTCGACACGAAAACACAGTTTAGAGAATTCGCTAATGCATCGAATTGTCTTAATTGTCTGCCGAGGGCCGGCCGAATCCGTTAATCGACGGTTGTAAATCAACAGGACGGCTTCCGAGCGTGGAAGTTGGACAATGGGTCCTCGAGTTGCTTGTATTGTAATCAGCGTCGCCAAGGAAAAAAACGATTAGAATATCACGTAAAGTGGATGAAACATGTACGAGTGCAATGCACTATATTTCACAATATTGGAAATGGGTTAGGAAATTAAGACGCGTAGGAAATATTTTGTGAAAACTTGGTTTGTAACTGCGGAAGAAGACCTGCACTGTTACGAAGCCAGAATTCGACTGACCAGAAAAGAAAGTCCGGTGAAAAACCCATGTTGGAAACACCAGAGATAAAAAGGGAGATTGCTCATGGGTTTGTCCGAAATATACCTGGTTACACTAGCGCCTCTAGTGTCAAGGCACATTTTTCGAGGGGAAATGCAGTAGGAGAGGGGGAAAGTGTGCCTGGCTCTTCTCGGAAAATGTGCATGCTGAGAATAAGTGGATAAGGCACACTTTCCCCCTCTCCTACTGCATTTCCCCTCGAAAAATCTGCCTTGACAGTAGAGGCGCTGGTATAACCAGGCATATTTCGAACAAACCTATGAGCAATCTCCCTTTTTATCTCTGAGATAAAGACCGAGAGGCCTGCCGGGGACAGTTATATTGTTTCTATTACATGTCTAGCTCGTATCAATTATATACTATTCTCGCACGGCCGAGCAACTTGTCCTTAAACTTTAAGACCATCTGTCCATGCCTAGTCCCCCTCTTCTACTGCATTTCCCCTCGAAAAATTGACACTAGAGGCACTAGTGTAACCAGGCATATTTCGAACAAAGCCATGAGCAATCTCCCTTTTCATCTCTGGAGACACTTGAAAACTATACATAGAAAATACACACTTTCTCTAGTTAGACCCTTTCCCAATTGAAGAATCGCAGACGTTCAATTCTTGACCTAAGGTCATTAAGCTAAGCCAGGATACCACATGTACCCCTTGTCATCCGACTTACTTTTGCAGCCCATTATTCCAACGCGCAATCTTTCTTTCACCTCGCTCAGGCCCAACGATCTATCCACTATTTCCATAGCCGAGGTATTAGAGACTCTTTTATGATGCAGGATCCGTACCTAGCGTATCTTTCATCGCGGCTAATCTAATTTCCCGTGAGATGTTTATATGCGGTTGATTTGTATTTATAATAAAGAGCTGCGGGACTGGTAGCGAGGGATCATTCGAGAGGGCGCATAAATTATGATAATCGGGACGCGCGGGCCGACGATTTAAATTCAGTTAACGTAACACGTCCGATTCGATGCCGGCAGCCCACCTGCCGCTAAGTGGGCCGCTGGTCTTAAGAATGAAATTCTTAACGAGCACAAAAACAGCCCCTCGGTACCGCGAGGCCGAACGATCAGCTAAAATATACGTTCCCCTTCAGCCGGCCCTTTAAACTTCCCGTGTTCCGAACGATTTCTTATGGGGTATAATGAGACTTATTATTACGAGTCCCTTGCTCGTTATAAATTTCCATAATCTGGCATACGTCGCCGCGAGATCAGGCTCGCGAGCCTCGATACGCAAATTATCGAAACCGGAGAGGGGCGAAAAGTTTTTCTGCAACGTTACGAAACAACCGCGTAGTCACTCGAGCTGCGATAGGAGAAGACACGCACAATCGGTGAGATGATAATAAAAAATCAGCTTTGCATTTATCAGCGATTCAAAGAAACTGGATTTGCATGAGTAGCATCGAGTCTGATTCGCGTATAGGCGTAGGTGTCTCGGTAATCCGAACACGCTCGATATATTTCCTGGCGACGTTATTTTCCTTCCTTAAGCAGCAGCCTCCGGTGCGTAGAACGGTGCCACGAGGACCCCGGTTACGTAAATATTATTCCTGGAAGCCGAGAAGTCCGCGCCCGGAGACGGCACGGTTTTCGGAAAATGTTTATTCCATTAACGTTCATTCCTGACTGCATTTTCAACCCATTAGCGGGTTACCACTTTTATTCCTGGCCGGCGCAATTCCGACGCTGTTATTCTAACCAACTCCCGAGGGCCGCTTCCTAATACAATCCTTCCGACGGAGTGTTTCACCGGCCCGCCCGGGTGTTACTGACCCATATGCTCCTCGAATGTAGCCGAATGCGATTAGAAGTTCGTTGATCCAGTCCGGGAAGCCTTCCTACGATAAATATTGACTCTTATAACGAGATTTCGACGTGGACGAATGACTGATGGTACCTGAGCATACGAACTGCCCCAGGAGTTGGATGAAGATCGTACATACACTTCAGGATAAAGTATAAGATATAATTGGACGTCAGTAGACTTAATTCGATGAAACATTTTATCAGACTTCAGACAGACTCGCATCGACAGATTAATTCTGTTGGATATTCTTAGTCACTTCAGCCAACTTATTTAGCGTTCACTTGTATATTGTATATTTTCGAAGGTAACTTAAGATTCTACATGGAAACTGAACCTTTCTACCTTTATAATTTCACAATTTAGTTAATCTTCAGTCCTTACTCATAACGAGCCCCACTCCTTTACTTTTCTTTCGAGTTTTCCATTTTAAGCCAGCGAGAAACCCTGAGGACTTCTGATCCGAATTTCACATGTAACACATCTAATGCAGTAATAAAGTCTACCTAGCCAAGCTAAAGAAATCACGATTATTTCCGACCTTTGGTGATCCGACAATTCGTACCATCCAGTACGGATTCTTCCTATTTCCTATAATTTCCATGATATTGTGAACGGGACTCGGTAGCCGGCGTTGTAT
The DNA here is from genome assembly GCA_004307685.1 of Ceratina australensis. NCBI lineage: Eukaryota > Metazoa > Arthropoda > Insecta > Hymenoptera > Apidae > Ceratina > Ceratina australensis. The sequence goes on along the minus strand of SHCU01000249.1, from coordinate 83,007 downwards.
ATCGGCGGCTAATTAGGCGGGCAGACAGCAGACATCTTGCGGCGATAAAACCGGAGGGAAAGAATTCAGCTCGCGTGTTCGATAAGACGGAGCGGTGGGGAGAGAGGGAAAAAAATCAACGGAGGGAATGTGCGTTAGGCGCTCGTCGATCGGAGAAATACCCGGGTTGATTCCGGGGCTCGAGTCGCGTGATACCGTCTTCGGCAAGAAAAAGAGGCAGAACGAGGCGGAGAAGAAAGGGAGAAGTCGAGTTCTTGAGCAGTTCGGGCCTTTGATTTTGCTTATCCGACACCAAGAGGAAGGTAATGGCGCACTTCGTTAAATTAATTGGCTCCTTACGGCACGACGGCACCAGGTTACTGCCACTAAACTTCAGCCCCGATTACACGGCGAAACTCTTTCTCTGCGTTACAACTCCGTTACCGTTTCGACTCGGACAAACGGTTATAAATAGGTAGAAGACGTAGCGCATAAAAAATGGGTGATTCCCCAAACAAAAATACAGGGTGTCATGGGTCTGACGCTACTAGTTGAGCCCAACAATGAAAGCCGCGATACGTCATCAATATTTCTATATCTCTTCTTTTCTCTAAGTACACATTGCTTCGAATTTCTTGCTAGAAACACTATATAATTTCCTCGATCGTTTTTTCTAATTCCGGGTCTCCAGCCAGACTCGACGATAAAAGCGCGGTTAATTTATCAACGTCCAGGCTGGAGCGAAAGAAGTACGAAACCGCGATCGGAACAGCATCGATCGGTTCGGAAGAAGAAGAAGAAGCAGCCAGGCAGGAAACGGGACGCATCGCTTCGACGTTTCGCCGGGGAACGGATGATAATTAGGTAGAAATATAAAACCCGGAGGCTGCGTAAGGGTTCTACCGACTGCGTGCGATGGGGTTGATCGTTGTTTACGGGTCGCGCGTCATTGCGCGCGCCGTATAAATCTCAGATAAAACTGCCATTACTGGCGATGGTTATTCGCGAAGTTCGCTGCCCGTGGAATTCGTAAGTACATATCCGCGCCGGTGGCTCCGCTCCTTATTGTTTCGTCGCCGGCAGTAAAATACCACCGTCGTTCGTCGAGCGCCCTCTGCTTCTTCCGGTTTGATTCGCAGCGTCTCTTACGAGAAACTTCTACTGACAACCGACTGTCTACGTGGTTTATAAGAATTGAGAATGTCCAAAGGCAAGGAAAAATGATCGTATTAAATATAAAATCACAGCTTCTTTCCAAGAAGCAGACCACCGTCAGGTTCCTGTACACACAGTGGATAGGCTTTCGGCCGTTTTATTCATATGACACCCTTTCGGGACCGCTCGTTCGTCAGGAAGATCGATCGATCGTGGACCAGGAACGAGACGGCTCGTTTTGTCTCTTTGCTACGGTAGATATCATCTTCCACAGCGGGTGAGGTGGACCGGTATTAATACACCGGGATATGCAATGAATGATAGGGCGAAACGATACCCGATATGGCGGTATAATTCAGTCGTGTACGTTTTAAACGTGGCCGCGGTGTTAACGAGCAACGTGATCGTAAGCGAGCTCGTTAGAACTCTATCAATGGGAGATAATTGTTAATGAGCCGCGAGTTATTCCGCTCAAGAATCATTATCGACGCTAAGCTGCCGCCGCGCAACCGGCAATTATAAGCCTGGATAACCTGATGAGAGCGTGGACTCTTTAATTGCTCCGAACTTTTGCACGACTCCGAATAAATTAATCTTTCGCATGAACTTTCTACTCTTGTATAGAATCCATGCTTATACATCGCAGTTTGAGATGTTATGGGAGTAATGATCGTAGAACCACTAGAGACAAAGAGAGAGAGAGAGAGAGAATGGGCATGCGACATTTGCGCGGAACAATCGGAAACTAGCCTTCATGCGGTTATGGATTCTGGTGACGGCAGGTATACGGCTCGAATATTTCTCCGGCGCTCGTTCTCAAAGCCGATATCTCCCACGATTAAATTTTCGCGAACAGGGGAATTTCCTTTCGGCCGGGGAAACGTACACAGGAAAAAGAACAAGAGGCGTTCTCGAGCCGAGACGAGCTGCGGTTGAGGAATAGCATACAAAGACAGGCCGGAATGTGGAATAAATGAGAGGGGGCGGCCGGAGCGGCGCGCGGGGGCGAGGGGACTCGCAGGAATATTCTAGACGAGTCTATCGTTACGTCTGGGCGTCCGCAATCAATATTTCAGGGAAAGGTGGACGACGTGGGCTCGGTCGAAAGGCAACAGTGGCGAAAGTCCTGAGCCTGGCATTCACAATGAAACGAAGAAAGGAGTCCGCCGACTATCCTTCTCCCCGTTTGTTGTCGTCGCCCTTCCCGTTCTTTTCCCAACCGCCCCATCCCTACGCGGCTGTATCACGCGCTGCTTGACTTCGCCCGACGTCGAAGTTCACTTTATACCGACGTTCAACAAAGCTTCCCGGCCCCTTCAGGGCTTTATTAAAAATTGAGGATGCAATTTGCCTCGCGGACGTTCGGGGGCCAACGTGCTCTAAATAAGACAGGGGCGAAGGTCTTGGCCTTCGCGAGTCTGCCACCTCGTGAAACCGATGAAACTTTCGCGCGCGGATAATCGCCGCTCCGGTGTCCCGGGACAGATTATTCCGGGGGGACGCGATGGGTAATCAGTGCGTCCGTGACTGGAAACGTTGCCCAACGCAACAGGTTACAAGATCCATGTTCGATTTTCGCAAACAATGAGAATTAAGAATCGATTAATGTCTCATACGTAGCCAGTGGTTTACAACAGTAGACAGAGGATAGTGTATGATACCGGATACTATTAATAAATAATAAATAATTTTCAGTTCCTTTATTAGGATATATTTTGCCAGCTGTACAATCAATCCTTGTAGAAAACTTCGCATGATCTTCAATACCTTCGATTCAGGCAGCAACTATCTTAAGATACAATCCCATTTTATACCTGACAGAGATAAAGGCTGAACGTGGCACGAGGATGGGACGGGTAAATTGCCAGCCACTGTGCGGCCAGTTATCGCGTGTCATCACGTACAAGTCATCGGTAACCATCCCGGGGAAAGATATCTCCGGAACATCGGGGATAGTCGCGAAACTGGAGTTTACCGTACGTGCCATGGAAACGAACTAATGCCCACGTGTTCGATGCGCATGCATCAGACAGCTAGACGAGTCTCCTTTGTCAGTCGCCGAATCGAATGACGTGAGCGATGAAATTCCTCACTTCGCATTGAATATAAAATACAGAATACCATCTGGGTAGATTAAGATGATTATATCGCAGTAGACTAGTCGAAGCCGAATAGCTGTGACATTATTATGTGCATATTATTATGGTATAAGCAATTCACATGGACCACCCAATATATACCCACGATCCTTACGTTAAATCGAACGTTGCAGCACTTGCTATCCACGTATGACGTTAATTATCAACGTGAATGGTCCATAACTCACGTATTGCAATTATTCGAAACGGTATTAGCAATCGAACGAGCGGCGATTGAATAGCGAGACAAAAGGTACGCGAGGGCGGCTGATTCCGCGTTTCAGCTGCGCACGGAGATATTATGAAAAGCCTTTAATTACACGGCCCGTATTTAACGAGCCGAAACGGCGGGTGGGATTTCGGGGAACGTCGCGAGCCGAGGAGCGAACGGCGGCCACTTCTAATGCTCGTAACGCGTCCCGTGGAAAATTTGTTTTACAACACAGGCAGCGCGGGACTTTACGCGCTTCGACAGGCAGAAAATGACCGTGAACCGCGGGGCCACTGCGAGTTATTGGACAGTGGGCGCGATTAACGCGTAATGCCGTCCGCGTTGCTCGGGACAGAGGTGAAAAATGAATTTTACAGCTGCAGGAACGTGTATCGAGTTTGCGGCAATCAAATTTTACGTCACGGTTAAATCTTGCGAGAAAAGTCGGCGCCGTTCGCGAGGTCGTAACAGAGGTTTACGAGCCACGCGTTAATTATCGTCTAATTTATTGCTCGATGGAAATTAAATCAGCGGAGTTAATTTACTGCGAAATTTATCTGCGGATTTATCTAAATACCTGGAATTCATTTTTAACAAGCAACGCTCTAAACGTTTTCAAGTATCTTAGACTAACGAGAACCTTAATGACTACGGAATATTAAAACTAATGCTTAAAGGCTACAGAACTATTACTACTAAGGCTGTTGCTTTAAGACCGATTCGTCTGCCACGTCTGAGCACTACGTTCTCCTCTTCGTCTTAGAGAGCCCCTAGCTGCTCAGCGAACTTCAGCGGTGGTCGCGGACACGTAAGGTTGCAACTGGTGCCGCGAGTTCGGCAGTCGAAGGATCGGCGCACGTTCCCTCAATAAGAAACCTGCTGACTAGCTCTGGTTTCTAGTCAGCAAGATGGACGAAGACGTATCCAGCCGGAATATCACACACAAGGAGTGAATTCCTCTGGCCGTCTTTGGCACCGAGACTGGGCCCACTGCCCCTTATTTTAATACATGATCGGCAATCGCGCAAGTGGGAAAGCGGCGAGCGCGGTAGCCACCCTGCGTCGGGGCGCCGAACTACCGTCCGACTCGTCACCAAGCTGGGATGACAGGCGGCGACTGACTGCGTAAAAGAGTACAGACGTGCTTCTAAGCTTTTTTCCAATTCAAAACAGATTACTTATTATAAAAGCATTTACTTAATCTTCACGGTGCAGGCAATTGGCAATGGTCTGCTGATCGTTTTAAGCGCGTAACTCCCCGGCACGCTTGTAACTGATTCGTTTAATTGGCGACGAGCTATAAATCCAAGCAGCGATCACGACAGCCTTGTTTCAGCTTCATTGGCCGAGCCCTCCGTCTGCATCGGAATTCCCTGCGGCGTTTCTAATTTATGACAGGTCCACAACGTCCGTGGGGGATCTCCCGGTGAGAGCGGTGTCTGCCTTCCGGGATAGCCGATTGTCGCCTATTCGACGGCCCGCTCCCTGCCGCGATCATCTTCTCGATCATGGGACTGCCTCGAGTTATAAAATCTTTCACTTCATTTCATTAGTGCCGCGGTAAAGGTTGTCCGCGCGAGACGTCAATTGATTTCTATTACTCTCTACCACGACGAACCGCGTGATTTGGATTACATAAACGAGACCTGCGCTTATTTGAGAAGTTCATTCAATTTCAACCTGCATCTCTCTATGTATATATATATCTGCAATTGAAAGAAGTAAGTATACTCGATTCCGAGCAGTATCCTCGGGCATTACGCGAAGGACGTTTCTATTAGGGGATGGAGCATTAAAAATACATCTCGGGATAAAGTTATTCAGGAGCATGGTGTAAAAACAAAAAAGATTGCCGGTGTAGCAGCGACATGAAACCGCCATTCGTGGAGGTTTCATTTTCAGCCGCGACATTAAGCCGAATGCGTTGCATAGAAGAGTATATTGCGGAATGCAACTTTTATACGATGGCCCGCGCCGATTCTCCTGCGAGCCTGAAAATGTAACAGGTTGGACCCAGCCAGGGAGTGTGCGTAGGTGTATGATTTTTTTACCCGCGACAATGATCGTACAAAGTACTGTCGCGAACGTCGATAGTCAAAATGTTCTCCATTATTAGATTCAGCGAAAGGAGAAGAAAGAAAATATCTACTAAAATGTCTTAATACGATATTTACAACGGGCGGTGAGAATATTTCTCCGAAAGAAATACGACTATTCCTTTGACGTTTCGCAGTAGTCATAAATCCCCGTTGTCATTTTTCCAGCACAATTTTTAATGGAAAAACAGCCGCGACACGAACGCCGGCCCATCTGTTAGTAATTTGTAAGACGAGCCGGGTAATTAAAAGTTTGATGCGAGCATTAAACTCGTCGGGTTATAAAACGAAGGGATGCTGACCGGGCGTTCGCTACACACGCCGGATTAAAAAAAACAACAAAAAAAAGGAAGACAAGAAAAAAACGAGGAATAAAAGCGTCGGTGGGGGAACGAGCGCGGGAAAGTAGAGGAGAGGCGTAAGAAAGAGAAGGAACGGATTTCTGGCGGACGTCGGCGAAACGGGGCGGAGGCATGCACGTATCGCTCGTAGGAGGCCGTAAAGTGCTTCAGAGTGTATAATTTTTTAAATATCTTTATTACGGGCGACGCGAGACGAGGAGGACGGAGAGCCCGCGGTGGTAATTGGCCGAGCGAAATCGCGGGTGAGACGCGATAAAATGCAGCGTTGTGAAACTTTTAATAGCGGCCCGCGCAACACTCGTGGCCTGTGAGAATTTTCGGTCACGCGGCAATTTTATTGCCGGCCCGCGCTCCGTTCGTTATCTCGCGGCCGCCTGACACCCGCGATATAATAATCCCGGTAAACGTCCTATTCGAAATCTTTTCGAACGATCGCCGTCCCTACGGTGGTCACTTTAATCCGATTCAATTTCGCGAAGCTGCGCGATTACCATTTGAGTGGCTTAATTATCCTGCTTCGCTTGCCAGGCCCTTTATCGCTGTAATTCGTTGGGTTGTTTTACGGTTTCGAGTTTGAGAATCTGTGTGCCTATACCGGTCTAAAGGAACCTCGCTACGTTCTCACGAACCTATTTTAATAGTTAGGAACGGGAGCGTACACAGATCCGTCCTGGTTTTCGTTTCACCGATATCTCATTCGATCGGATTCCTATTCTCTCGCGTTTAACGGCTGTTCGCGGCAGGACGCGAACGTAGAGAATAATACGCGCGAGCGATTGATTTCGCGACTATCGGCGAAACGTCAGTCACCCGTTCACCATCCGCTCGGCCGTGTATCGTTTATAAAGTTACTGCTTAGACACGTGGAAAATAACGTTTACGTTTCCCAACGCCGGATGCCCGATAAAAGAGTATGACAGCCCGACCGAAATTACAGGGTCCCTTCTCAAACGTCCTATTTCGTTTTACGTTCTACTAAAATTCTTCCTCTGCCGAGGACCCTTTACATACAATTTATTGGCCGCGTAAGCGTAAAAATGTATGTAGCTGTAAATTAGCCCGTGATCCAGCCCTTAAGTCAATTCGAATGATGGAAAAAGAAGGAGAAACTGTTTTTAGCGAAGCTAACATAAATTACAGATATCAAACGCCATTTAAGGAGTGTTTATTCGCTACCAAGAAAAGTTCCGTCGTTCGTCTAGCGAAAGGTACACAAGCCGTCCGATCGAGCCGTCCATAAACCCGGTCGGCCGTAAAATAAAATCATTCAAACGACTCCCGGAGACCGGAGGTTAGTTATTAGCCCTTAATCCGGGCTGCCGCGATCGCGGTACGCACTTTCGCAGTCTCGTTAATCAAAATCCGTTACGGGCTGCCCGCGGGACACCGTACGAATCGAACCGTTAAATTCGCGTATAACGCGGCTTCAAATCGACTTCGCGTTGCCAGTCGCCACGCGATTCAGTAGATTGTTATTGCACCTGTCCGCGTTCGCCGGCTGACTTTTTGCCTCCTCGCGTTTTACATTCGCCGGCTCGAACGGCGTCGTATAAATCACAGGGCACGAGGGAAATTTCGCAGGGATTTAGAAAAATTCAAATAGGATAAATTTAATAGAGATTGAAAATGTCGGGATTTAAATGGAAATAGACTCGAGCCATTCGCGAAATAAACGGCTCGTTAATTCTGTTTAGCATGCGTTTATCTCGTGATTTGATAGAACAAAAGTTAATAGGAAATTCGGTTAATTCGATGAAATAGTTAGCTCGGATAATTAGATGCCGGTGATTCCCGTTAAACGTAACCGCAATTGATTATTTCCGAATAGATTAACCGGATTCTGTTAATCCGCGTTCCTAACCAATAAACATGCAATACAGTAATGGCTATCTAATACATTACGCGATTGCGTAAAACATTGTTCAGGTGTTCCGTAGCTCTATTGAAGTTGCCGGACTTCCCCCCCGGATGAGTATTATTGAGTTTTCGTCTAGTTTGACTAGGTCCCGCGAGATGTAGAACAGTGTACGGTCCAATCTGCTTACGATAAGCCAAATCTGATTGTCCTCCCAGCAATCTGACTATCGCCCGTAGAATTTGAATAGAGCTTGTATTGGTTATTACAAGAAGCAGCCGGGTGACAACTTGATCTATCAAACTCTCTACGGATTGCCTGCGGTTGACTAATTTTACGATGTTTCACTTGCACGCGCGCTACATGCAAGATCCTATCTCCAGGCTCTGTGCAGAATTTACACGGCTACCTCGAGCAGAGACCCCCTGTTCTTCGATCAGATAACAACTATTCTTGGATCTCCTCTTAAGTAAAGAATATAGATTCCTATAATAATGTAGTCCTAGGGAACTGGAATCGAACATCTACCCAGCGAGAGAGCGCAATGAATATTCATTATCATTTAGGCTACTCACGACTAGCTTTAGCCTTCTTAATGCTTAGACGGCAGCGTTCTAACGACGTCGTTAAAACGCAGCGGCTCGGATGAACGAGAATGATAGCGGTCCGGCCGGGAGGGTTTAAAACAATCATTTCCATGTCCCTCCGTCGACGCGGCAGTCGGCCCGCTTTGTTTCGTCAACCAGAGCCAATTTGTTCGTTTGTCAGTCGCGGAAGGATCTCGAGTCTCTCGCAGGGGGGCCGACGACGGCGACGTGTCGGCGACGAGGGAGAGAGAGAGGGACAGTAGACGCAGATAGAATATAAAGCGTGAGACGGAGAGGCTGCGATGGGAGAGAGGGTAGGAGTCGAACAGGGCAAGAAAGACGAGAGTCTAGGGGCGCTTAGTTGTCGAAGTACAAATTAGATTATGCGTCGTGTCGCTGCGGGGGTGCAACGTCCCGTTTGTTCGTAGAAAAGTTACCGGCATGCCTCGCTCCTGACGCCGGGTGCGGTCGTCCCTTTTCACGGGCCGAAGGACCCTCTCCTCCCGAGGAAGCCACTCGATGGCCCCGCGGGAAAAAATATTTCAATATTTACTTAAAGGTGTCCGCGGGAAATGGAATTTTTTTCAATCGGATTATGGAGATTCCCGGCGTTCCATGGTCTCCTCGTGGTCTTCTGTTTGCCCATCCGACGCGATGTCGTTCGATCGTTTTCGCATCAATCGTATTACTGGGTTAACAAAAATTTATTCGTTCCAGAAATGTTACCGATGGATTTTTGTTCGCTGGAGACGCCGTTTCACGCAAACGATGTCAGCTGCGTGATCCATTAAATCGATCGGATATTGCGAAAGAGCGACTCGAGTCACCGACTTTATTTCCTGTGGCTGGGCTATTAACCCAGAGACATTTAATCTGTCTATAGCCAGGAAGGGTTGCGAACGAGGGTGCCATTTCCTATTGAACTTGTATTCACTGCTCGCAACTGCCACTCATCAAATATGCAGTACAGTTCAACGGTAAAAGTGTAAGAATTGTCACAGTAGGGTGAACTCCCCTAGTGTCAGACGCTTAAGGTGTTTCATAAATAAGTAAAAAACTAATAAATAATTTCAGAATTTATCAAATGATTATGGGATATTGATTAAGAAATTTGATGGGAAATTCCTCGAGTGCAAAGGGTTAAAAGAATTCAGAAGACGTTTACCGAGACGAAATTTAAAGAGCTTCATTTATGCGCGCAGCTGCGGCGCGGCGGCATCCCAAGTATCATTTTCGTCGCGCTCGCCCCTACCTAGCGCCGGCTTCTAATTCAATTTAAATGACAAATGATACATTACGGCATCCATCAGAATGATCGGTAATTGCTTATGGCTGTTGCGGACTAATGGCGTCGGGGCAATATCGTCAAGGGTGGCTGTACAGATAGTTCCAGCCGTTAGTCGCGACGAAAATGCTACACGACGTGTATAATGCGGTTAGCATTTGTTTGAGCCACGGAACGAGGGTTGTCAAAACCCCCTCGGTTGCCGCTTCGAGGAACGTAAACAGGGAACCACCGCGCTGGGGGACATCGGGAAGAAAAATATGTCCAGACTTCTCCGTGTTTGCCCTCCCAGTCGATTAGGGTTGTTTATTATGTAAAACAATTCCACTCTGTTGACGCGAATGGTTAATTATTCGCTGCCTACTGAACTTTACTATTCCTCGAATTACTCATGCTACCTTGAAAAACAAATTCCGAAACTCTATAAGACGTATGGATTTACAGATACGCTTAATTAGCGACGATTCGCCGAGTTCATGAATTTCCTCTGAACCCGGTAGTCTAATTTACGGTCCGGGGACGCTCTTTCGCGTTGCCTATGAATATTAAACCGGTAACGGCCGATTTGCCGTTGGCGTGTATTCATTAACCATATTTATTAACCGCAATTCGTCAACCATTGTGTCTCGTTTCGTAACGCCGCTTATTTACGGTACGTTACGATCATCATCGCTGTTTTTGATTAACGTAAACAATGAGAACGGCGGCCACGTTTATCGGTTGATTCTGATACGATGCCCGGTGTATACGCGAGCCCATCGCCCGTTGTTGCATTATCCACCAGGATTGTTTGCGCGAAATTGGATTTGGTTCCGTTTCAATTTATAAATGATATAATAGGATGCGCGCAACGAAATTGGGTATTTCATGCTCCGAAAAATTTGCAAAGACGCGGATTTAATCAAACCTATCAGTTTCCCGTTTTAATATTCCGTCGCAAACAATATTATATCCCATATACAGGGTGTCTCGTCTGACTCGAGCACCTAGAATGTAAAATGTGAGAGAGAATCATTGGGTGGTTCGAAGGGGCACAGAAATAAATTTTTCTTAGAATTTCAGGGAAAGTAGGGGGTGAATGACAAGGAATGACTCGCGTCGCGAGCTTGATTTTATGAGAAAATAATGTGAGACCTGGGAATCGAAGCCGAAACCCGGTATCACTTAGCCGGTAATTCTACTTTGCATGAAACCGAGACGCGAGCGTAAGTAAACGTCAGCTCGGTGCAGCGTGGCACGAGTCTGCGGGGATCGATAATGCTCGCGTCGATTTTACAATTCATGAATTCATAATTCAAGCGTCGGAGTGGCGGCGTCACTCGGATTTTCGGTCGACGAAGCCAGTGTGTATAACCGGTAGCCGAGCATCGACTCCGG
>SHCU01000249.1:10322-40437 GCA_004307685.1 Ceratina australensis | reverse complement strand
TTTCTTTGCTTCTTGTTCATTCTTCTCTTCGTCGCTCTCTCTCGGTCGCTTCTTCGCCTTCTCCAGTTTCTCTTTGCTCAAACGTATTTGATTAGGATCCTTCGATTTGATCTTTCCATTCTCCTTTACCCATTTGATCGCGTTATGTTTAGCTATGTTGATATGCTTCTTAGTTATAGGCTCTGACAAATCTATCGTGCCATTAAAACAGTTGCCTCCTAACCGAGGGCTGGAAGATAACGAAGATAGTGCCAAATTTTTTCTTCTGGGCGATGAGACAGGTTGTATACTATCTTGAGATTCTTTAGACAACACAGCCACTTTCCAGCCTCTCGATTTGTAGATTTCGTCGAGGTTTTTCTTCATTTTCTGTTCTGGCGTTTCCGATTTCTCACACTTGTCATTAACGCTCTTTGCAGTCTCTTTACTACCCGAAAGCAATGATAACAACTTCGCGTCCTTCTCCTCTAACTTCTTATTCCTCACTCCAAGAACAGCATGAAACTCAGGCATGTTCATGCTGCTCGCGAGTGGTTTCTTCTGTTGCGACTTTTGTTTCAACACATCCATCGAAAATTTTTGACTATTACTAAACGACTGTAACTCGGCTCTACTAGAACATTTCTTATACTCCTGCTTAACGTGATACAAACAGAATTCGCAACGATTGATATTTACAATATTACTACATTGTTCTCCATTTTTTTTCTTAGACCTACACTTCCCCATGTCTTTGGAATGACCAAGAATCATCATTTTCTGAGGATTGTCAATAGATAAAGTAGCCAACTCAGTATTATCTTTAGATTCGAGAACGTTTGGATTAAGTATACCTATGACAGTACCGATAATCGTTTTCCAAAGAGTTTTATACGCACCGCTGAACATGAAAAGACTAACGGTGCTCATGCTTTCAGATAAATCGCTTATTTTCCATATAGAATACGTGCTTCCTTTCTGAGAAGTCTTTGGTGGAGATTTACTTATCAATACCCCGGCAATGACCCAATCCTTGTCAGACTTGTCCATCGCCAAGTGATACTTTACTTTCGATATCGTTACCGCTACTTTATCAAACATTCGTGCCTTCAGCTCCGCCGAAGATACGACTGGATTGACTATCCTCAATCCGAAGAACGGATCGCTATAAACATCTTTCGATGCAACAGGTGTATCTGTACCTACTGTGTTCACTCTTTTCGTTGCACTGAAGTCAAACGTCTTGCTACTCGTTTCACGGTATACATTTTTCTCGTTCTTCTTCTCGTTCTCTCTGTTCAATAAAAGCTTGACGTCACGTCCGTAATCAGAATATTTTCGTACCTCGAAACTACGTTTGTCCTCGTCATCCGACGAGTCGACGATCTCAGCGTGGACCTCGCTCTTCTCTTTCTTATCACCATCCTCGATCTCCTTGGGAATACTGTCCAGGAAATTGAAATCCAATTCTTTCAGAGGCTCCTTGGGCGCTGGAACGTCCTCTGTGTCCTTGTTTGCCAATAGATCGTCCAAGATATCATCCACGTCCGAGTCATTGTCACGATCCATTGTTAACTAATCTGAAATAAAATCGTCTAATAGAATAAACCACGATTGAGATAGAAATTGTTCACGGTGTTCGGTACGAGATTTCAGTTACCTTAATTATACCACATTAATCAGTGTTTAACAAAGGAAATTTATTTCGGGATGAAGTCTGACTGTCAACAGTAGCACGCCATGTTCGTGAGCTAGCCACTCTTCCCGCCGTTTTCGAACATGGCGGCGCGCGCATATCGATATGATCGAAAATTTAATTTATCATTTATATATTTTTAAATAAATATTCCTGCCCTCTTTTATTCATCTGTGTTGATTTACAGCCTATATAAATCAGTTAAAAATATTATTTAATAAATTTCGAATGTATCGATCGCATTATCGATTATCGATTACAGATATCCACTCGAGAGTCGGCGGCCATCTTGTGTTTCGTCGCGCGTTCGTAGTTCGTTAAAGTTCGCGTCCCGGAGTCGAAAATTATTCTTAAAATAATTAATATTCGTGAAGTAATTAATAAAATTTGCATTGAGTTCGATATTAACGAGTGTTATATTGATCAGAGTCCGATCATTCGAATAGTATACGGAAATGGCCAAAGTGCTTGCGTCGAATATGTATTGCCGGTGCCGGGTGAGATTAATTTGTGATTTTCCTGCTATAAACGTTGTCTCCATCAATATAAAACGAGGGAATCGATCGAAATAAAATATTTAACTCGGATGCTGCAATGGCTCCAGCGTCGGGATCATCTCTGCAGTAAGTACTACCCATTTATTCACGTAAATTATATTTGGTTACATACACTTGATTAATTCTTGAACTATGTATGTATGTATCTGTGTAATGTATGTAACTATGTATGTATCTGTGAAAATTCAAACAAGAATAAGATGTAATTTCTACTGTTTCGATTAAGTTTTCAAGTACGCTCATGTAATATTGTTTAAGTTAGAGTTCTGAAAGTTCAAGTACGTACTATATAACAGAACTTAATAAAATTGTTCGAACCTGTCTCGTAAAAACGGGCAACTCTTTTAAACAGCGCGAGGCATCGTATGAATTATAAAGAGCCGCGTATATTTTCGCGTACGTAGCGACGATTATCGAGCGGAATAAATAGCACGCCGTTCCAGGTTCGTTTTAAATTTGCGCTCCGCAGTAATCATAGCGTGCAGGTCATTTGGTATTCTTTACGTAAGCAGCCATCTGCGCGAGTAGTTGTATTTAATTGCCATCGCCCCGTGTTTGTACCGCGGCAGGTTGAATAAAATATCTCTCCACGGGAACACACGGAACACGGGGAACAGCGTAAACAGGCCGGAGATGAATCTAAATAGACGCGATATAATCTGGCGGTAGTGGAATTGATATAATTTCACTCGGAAATTTCTCAGCTCTAAAAAAAAGAAAAAAAACGTCGGCTAAGAAGATTTTACGATTCGAAGCGAAACGTTGCACAGCCGTGTTGCCGTTGGAACGGCCGATCGATTCGAGCAATAACCCATCAATAAAACATTCTCTACGCTGCGCCTTACTACCGACCATCGAGCGTACGACACGCAACTGTATTACTATCTATATTCGTAGTTAAAACTTGTATGCAAACTTTTCTATCCTATCGTCGTAAAATCGTTTCCGTTTAACACATTATATCATTTTCGAGAAGTGTGTCTATAGCCTTGAAGCTACCGTTCGCGTATCTATTATTCGGATTCATTAGGAGTTATTTCTTTCGGGCACTTAATGGGAAGACAAGACGTCTTTATACGGAATGCAGTGAGATTCGCATAGCCCGTAGCAACGTTTGGAATCGAGGAATAGAGAGAATGTTTCGGGAAGTCGTCCATCTGCTTCCTAAGGGATAGAGGTATAAAGGCTGCTGGCCGAGATCTGGTTGAACGTAATCCGCGGCACAGGCTGGATCCTCCACCTGCTAATCTCGAGCAAAGCTGCACGTTCCGAACGGCTTCCGCCTGTTAGTCAGAGGGAAAGCGTACGGTTACGAACTTTTCGAGTAGAACGGCGCACCGGCTTCTCCCGTTCCGATGCCACCTGCACTCTATACACGGAATGCAGATGCTCGTACAAAAGGATGCCTACGGTTCCTTAAACGCTATACAATCGATACAAAAAATAACTCGGAATACGAAATGAAATTAGAAAACGTCGCGGTTTTATTAAACGGCAAGATCGATTCTTCGGGATCGGTATTAGTAGCCGGTATCCATAGTAACACGGACGTCAACAGTCGCAGGGAGCAAACATGACACGCTGTTTCAGGCCAAATAATTGTCCGCAGGGCCGATCGTCTATATGTATACAATTTTTCATTATTTCCCGTGTTCCCATGTTTTGATAGAAGTTGATTTGTTTATAAAAAAACGTCGGCTAAGAAGATTTTACGATTCGAAGCGAAACGTTGCACAGCCGTGTTGCCGTTGGAACGGCCGATCGATTCGAGCAATAACCCATCAATAAAACATTCTCTACGCTGCGCCTTACTACCGACCATCGAGCGTACGACACGCAACTGTATTACTATCTATATTCGTAGTTAAAACTTGTATGCAAACTTTTCTATCCTATCGTCGTAAAATCGTTTCCGTTTAACACATTATATCATTTTCGAGAAGTGTGTCTATAGCCTTGAAGCTACCGTTCGCGTATCTATTATTCGGATTCATTAGGAGTTATTTTTTTCGGGCACTTAATGGGAAGACAAGACGTCTTTATACGGAATGCAGTGAGATTCGCATAGCCCGTAGCAACGTTTGGAATCGAGGAATAGAGAGAATGTTTCGGGAAGTCGTCCATCTGCTTCCTAAGGGATAGAGGTATAAAGGCTGCTGGCCGAGATCTGGTTGAACGTAATCCGCGGCACAGGCTGGATCCTCCACCTGCTAATCTCGAGCAAAGCTGCACGTTCCGAACGGCTTCCGCCTGTTAGTCAGAGGGAAAGCGTACGGTTACGAACTTTTCGAGTAGAACGGCGCACCGGCTTCTCCCGTTCCGATGCCACCTGCACTCTATACACGGAATGCAGATGCTCGTACAAAAGGATGCCTACGGTTCCTTAAACGCTATACAATCGATACAAAAAATAACTCGGAATACGAAATGAAATTAGAAAACGTCGCGGTTTTATTAAACGGCAAGATCGATTCTTCGGGATCGGTATTAGTAGCCGGTATCCATAGTAACACGGACGTCAACAGTCGCAGGGAGCAAACATGACACGCTGTTTCAGGCCAAATAATTGTCCGCAGGGCCGATCGTCTATATGTATACAATTTTTCATTATTTCCCGTGTTCCCATGTTTTGATAGAAGTTGATTTGTTTATTTCCTAGGTATGGTTCGGCGGTACAGGTAGTAACCCCCTCCCTAGTCGGGTGGTTCGCCCCTTGACCCCCTCGCCGAGCCTCGTGCGTGACCCCCACCACCCCCGTCGGCCACCCACTCGGCCACCCCGACCCAGGAGCCCGCGGGCCACCCCGCCGCGCCCCACCCCTGCGCCGACCCCGCACGCGCAACGGTGTCGAGCGTCGCGCTCGTTTGTTCGCAGTCAGTCAGTCTATCGGCAACCTGCGCACCAGTCGTGTCGCAGTGCTTAGGTAGCAAGTATATATTATTATTCTTATTGCTTGGTTGGCCGGTGTGTTGTTCATTTGTTAAAACAAACGCGGTCCACTGTTCGTTTAAGGGAAGTTAACTCGTCGTCGTTGTCGTCGTTTCAACGAGCCGCGCGAAGAAACGGTAAACACTCGCACGGAAAGAGGAGGAAGAAGAAGGAGGAGGAGGAGGATACGTAGACGCGCGGTACGCGAAGAGTATCAAGTAGAGTACACGCGTCGCCGCGGTAACATCGCGAGGATACGCGGTTTTCGAGCCCGCGACGCGTCGCCGTAAACCTGTCTGCGCACGTCGTCGCGCGGACACATCCGCGAGTCGGTCAACGTCGCCGTGGCTCCTCTCTGCTCGCGTACGCGAGCGTGATCGATCGATATCGACCGCGCTCTCGAGATTTCACACGGGGAAGATACAGAGGAAGAACGAAGACGAACGCGTTGTGGGTGAATCGGCTGCAACCTGTCGGTAGATGAACAAGTGTCGGGGCACCGTCGTCGTGGAGCACGTTCCCTGGGTCCGGCCCTCCTCCACGGTGTATCGATTGCTCTAAAATAGACGCGTGGGAACACCTGCAGGCTGCTCTACTACGTACACGTTTCTACCCGACAGCGGTCGACAGCTATCTCCGTATACATCTCTCTCACTCTCTCTCTCTCTATCTCTCTCGGTGCCGAGGTCTGTCCTGACGCCCTTGCGTCAGGCGCGTGACAGGTGCAGCCTGCAATACGGTAGCAGCAGCAGCAGCAGCAGTGGCAGCAGTAGCAGCAGCAGCGAAGCACCGCCGCGTTGTCTAAGGGCTGGAGGAGGAGGAAGCGGAGGAGGCGGTGTGGTGGCGAAACGTAACAGGAAGCGGAAGAAGCGAAACGAGGGATAGAGAGAGAGGGGGAGAGGGTGGCAGCGAAGAGGAGGAGGAGGAGGAGAGGCATAATACGACACCGGGGCACCAGCGGCGTACGTGTGTGCGGTACGTGCGCGTGCTCGCGCTCGCCCCGAAACGACGTACGGAAAGGTGGAAGGAGGAGGCGATTCGCCTGTGTTTCTCAAGAGGAAAGGGTTATTTCCAGTGATACGTCCTGGAGGCGCCTGTCGTCTTCGCCGGTACAACCATAACGCCGCCCGCTTTAAAACGCCCGAGACGGGATACGGTGGACTCATCGCCGCCACCCGCTCGAACAGCAGTCCCCGGGAACCCCGGACCATCCAGCAAACTCGGTTGCATCATGGACGCGCCGCTCTCCCAGAGTATGGACTCCGTCAACACGGTGGCCACCGGTGAAGACGAGGTACGTGCGCTAACTACTACTACACGTTCCGTCGTTAACGACGCGCCTGTGCATTACGCACCGTACTCCTGTCCCTCTTTCTCTCTCTCTCGGACTCTCTCGGTCCTCCGTGGCCGCATGGATCGTACGCGTACACATGCCGATATTGCTTCCTCGTTTTCACCTTTTCTCTCACGTTCGCCACCGCGCGCATATATATACACGTACGCGCGCTCCCGACATCCTTCCTTCCTTCCTATCAACTTATCTCCCTCCGTCCTACTTTCGCGCTCGCCATATTGCATGCATATCATCGTCGTGCTCGCTCTTCTGTTTTCTGTTACTTCCTCTCCGTCCTCGGGTCTCGGTCTATCTCTCTCTCCGCCGGCCGCGTCTTCCTCCTTTCAACGGGTTGCACGTCATGAAACGCGCAAGCGTACTTTATCCGCGCACTTTACGTCCTGTGTTTCTCCGGCGTGTACGCGTACGCTCTCGCGTATACAGGGTGTACATCCGCGATTCTCGCTCGTCGATGGTAGATTCATCTGTTTATCGTCCAGATACGCGGCTGTTTTCGCTGTAACCCTCGCGCGTCCTCAATTCGCCGGATCGCCATCGAAGGAAGCGAAGAGTCGAGCGTGACCTTTATGAACGTACGATTTTATCCGCTCGGAAAATCGCCTGGTAAAAGTAGAGATTGTATCAGCTGAACGAGATGCAAACCTTTATCGCATCGTATATTTAAATACCCGAAATACAATGCTACCATCTCGAGCGGGGTTTCTTCGTAGGTTCGTCGAATAAGCACCCAAGGTGGCAGGTTCCCACACTGTACACGTGCGAGCATGTGTAAACGTCGGACTCGGTATTAGCCCGTACCTGTATGTACGTGCACGTAAGGTACGTCGCGAGAGAGAGAGAGAGAGAGAGAAGGCGGGAATTCGATCGTTCGCCGGAGAACGTACAGTGTGTGCCGCAGGTGACTCGTTTCTATCATCCGGTCGATCGGTCGGCTGGCTGGTTAGCAGGCCGGCTTCCTTCCTCGAGCACCTGAGGAGTGACGCGCCATGCCAGACCAGACCACGCTTGTTATTGATTTTTCCGCAACGCGAACCCGCGGAGGGCTAACTCTCTCTCTGACTCCACTGTGTCACATCGTCTGCTCACCGCACGCATTATCAGACTTATTAACGTGCGACAGACGCCGATGGCTAGTGAGAATCTAGCTAAATTTGTTTTAGGAGATGTCACATTTTTTAAATGAAATTCTAGAAACCGTTTTAAACGTCTCTTGCAATTGATAAATTAATTGAAAGGGACAGACTGGTTTCATTGATAGAAACTATGGTTTATTATTAAATATTTGAATTCTTGTTAGAATTTTAATTTAGATTAGGGTTTATTCGTCGAAAATCGTACGAGTAACTTTATAGTCGTTATTCAAGAAACTGTTCCAAAGAAAGAAAACATATTTTACTATTATATATTTAAATTCTTGTTAGAATTTTAATTTAGTTTAGGTTTTGTTCGTCGAAAATCGTACGAGTAACTTTAAATTCCTTATTTAAGAAACTGTTACAAAGAAAGAAAACATAGTTTACTATTATATATTTAAATTCTTGTTAGAATTTTAATTTAGTTTAGGTTTTGTTCGTCGAAAATCGTACGAGTAACTTTAAATTCCTTATTTAAGAAACTGTTACAAAGAAAGAAAACATAGTTTACTATTATATATTTGGATTCTTGTTAGAATTTTAATTTAGTTTAGGTTTTGTTCGTCGAAAATCGTACGAGTAACTTTAAATTCGTTATTCAAGAAATTGTTCCAAAGAAAGAAAACATAGTTGATTATTATGTATATGAATTCTTGTTAGAATTTTATTTTAAATTAGGTTTTATTCGTCAAAAATCATACGAGTAACTATAAGATCGTTATTCAAGAAACTGTTTGAAATGTTTCTTGTAATTAAGGTAAATTAATCGAAAGGAAAGAGTTAATCACTAAATCGAGGAACGTATTTGAATGCTTGTTAGAATCGTTAAAAGAGAGATCGGTTTTATTCGTCGAAAATCATCGGAGTAACTTTAAGCACGTTATAGAAGTGTTTCACCTTGTGGGACAGACTGCACGGCGGTATAATCCGGTGGTTGCGCTACAGCCGCTTAGACGAACGGTTAAATCTCCCTAATGCGATCCGAGATCGTGTTCCCTAGCGATACACGGGTTCGATCGTTCAACCCGTCAGTTATTAGCTGCTGGCACCTGTCTCGCGAATTCACGATTAACTTTCACGAGACCTCCGTCTACCATTATACGACGCCTGAACCGAGCCAACTTCTTTGGATCGGCCATACCCCATGTCGACGAGTCGTTCGCGAGGAATCAATCACCGATTTCCTACGCGCGAGTAGCATAACAGAATCTAAATAGAACGTGAAGCTGATAGAATTAGCGGAGGCGCATCTCTCGCCACGGTCGGTTTCTAAGACAATAATTCAGTTCCCAACGGACTCGGAGTCACGTTCCGTTCGATCGTGCGGATCGCGGAGAAAATCATGATTTTCTCGCTCGACCGGCTTCGAACGGTTTGTCATCTGGATCAGGAAGAGTGATCCGTCGGAACGGGAACGAGAGCAGGAAACTTGAATCGCGTTTTGTACATGGTTTCCCTTCACGATTCCTTTCCAACCGCGTTCTTCCGCATTGCACGACGTTCAGGGGATAATCGATCGAGAATGTCAGCTCTGCCGGAAAGTTCTGTACGTTTATGAAGATAATAATACAATTTCTAATATATTCCGTTGGGGAGAAAGAAATTTATTATTTTATAATTTATTATTTTGACGTTTATTGTAATAATTCATTTACCATAGTTGTATTATGTTACACAATCTGTTGCTACTTTGTAGGTAGTTTTATCATCTTCATGATTTTATTGGTATTTTCGATGATAGCCCAACCAGTTCGTGGTGCATTTTTAACGTCGAAAATACCGGAACGGAATCGACGAAACTAGAATTCCATATATAAATATTACTTTAAAAAATACCGAAAAAGATTAATAACACTTTTAATACGTAAATTTGCCTGTGAGAAATTTACGAAATATTTGTGAAACAATTCTTCGAGTGCAAGGAGTTATGTATATTAAAAATTGTATCATTTTCATCTTCTTCATAAATAGACAAAATTTCTCGGCGGATTTAGTGACAATCAGTAAAAAATTCACGATTTAATGCATCGTTTTCATAGCAGGTAATACTGTACGATAGAACAGAGGTAACTTCTGTACGATCGCACTCTATTGAAATTTTTGCGTATACATCAAATGAGTGTACGGTGAAATTTTCAGTTGAAAGGGAAGCAAATATTTTCGTTTTTATTTCGTATCCCGTTTTGAACGCTTCAACTAAAAACGCCATAATCGTCCGAAAGTCATCGACTCCGGTCCTTTTCGTTCATCCTTTGACATCAATGAAATCCGAGTTGTTCAATTAAAAAAAAAAAGAAAATTCGTGCGCTCGGTATATCCACCGAGCGAGTAAGCAATAAAGATTATATACGCCCCCTGTGTGCGGACGGTTGGTAATTAAAATTTAGTCTTGAGATAAAAAGCGCGCACTGGTTTTTTCGGACGGAGTTTCCACGATTTCCCCCTCTGTGTTCGCCGGTACCTCTACGCTCCTCGTCTCTGTCTCGCTGCCGTTGACGTTTGGCGGAGAGATGAAATTTAATTCCACGCTACGCGCCGGATAAAAACGTATTTGTTGCGCGATGATCTAACGAGGAAACGCTTTTACATTTCCCACGGCTGTTTCGCGGCGAGATCCAAATGGTACCTGCCACTGTCCCCCTTCAGTCTCCTTTTATGCATCGCGAACACACAGGGTTCGTCAATCTCAAGGCTCGATTCTCTTCCGCGTTAAACGTAGTCATTTATTTTCAAAGTGGCCCAAATCCATTTAAACTTAAATCGAGATATTTAACACTAAACGTACAGCTTCGGACAATTATTCTGGACCTACTACTGCTTATCTCTTATTTATATATATATTATATATATATACTCTGTTTTTTACTTACTTACTACGGGGGGTAAGTTTACGTATTTTTCGACAGTTCTCCAATTTGTGTTTCAATAAGATTAAAGATATACGTGTTTGATAGAATGTTAACCGTTGACCGGACGTTAACTGGGAATTAAAAGAAGAAAGTAGTTCGTTAGCTGAAAGTAGGATAAATGCTAGGTCTTACTCTCTCTGCGCAGGATTTAAGTTTCCATGCACCGTGATTTATTGTTCGCTCGTTTATGATGGTTTTATGCGTGCTACTACACGTAGAGCAGTTACAGCAACGTCGGTGCAGTAAACCAACGCTCGTTCGATTGTAACAGGATGAGGGTGTTCCACTGCCGGCTTTGTTTATGAACCACTTTGACGCAGTTTCCTCGGAGAACACCGCGCTATTCCTGAAACAAAAATATTCCGAATCTCGTCATAGTCAAATGTCTAAAATTCCGACGATCATTCGAGTCACAGAAATATCAGGTTGGCAAGAATGTAATTTCGGATTTTTAGTATGAAATCAGATGAAGGAAGACTAAAATTGTAACGTTTTGATAAAAGCATAACGAAGCAACAAACAAACGGAAATTAATTTCTTGCCGACCCAACGTGATTCGCAGAGAACGTTTGACAGTAAAATTGACGCGTAATGAAAAGCGGTAAGGATCGTTCAGGATGATAATTGGAACCACGGGAGGGGAGTGGTATCAGTCCGACGATTTAAAGCGTTTAACGAACCCGCGATGGACCCTCGGTCGATTTGGAAAATAAGACGCGGTGGAACTTTTGATTCGCGGTCAATTAGTCCCGCAACGAGCTCCTCGGAATTTTTAATGTTCCCGACGAAGCTGCCCCTATCGGTAGATTTACCGCGATGAAACGAATCGGGGGAATCCAGAGTTCGAGGGCCGTTCGGGAATTATTCGAATACTTTTGCACGAAGAGTCCTTCATTGAATAGTTGAAACGGTGATAGACGTCGCGTAGAGGAATATAATATAAATGAGAGAAATGAGTCCGAGAAAGGAACCACGGTCGATCCGTTTCGAGGTAGGAGATTTCGTTCGCGCAACGTTTTCATGCACGGATTATTGCGTAACGCAAAAATCGCGAACCGTGGTCAATTGTATAACAATCGGAAACGCTCTCGAGGTTTTTCCACGGCCTGATTCGCATTTTTTTTCCTCTCTCTCTCTCTTTTTTTATTAACGCACGCCCGGGGAGATTTGTTCTCCTTTGGAAAATAATTCATTTTCTAGTTCGTCCGCGGCGGAATAAAATGGAAATTCATATTGCAACAGTCCTTGCCTTTTTAAACGCGGCTTTATCAAGATCGTACTATTTTATTAGTCCGGCAGCGCGGTATTTTTTATGAACCTCTTGGTACAATGGGAACGGTGGAAGATTTAATCGCCGAGCAGCCGGCGTGTTCGCAATTATAAAATATGACACAAGATTTTTTTTCTACGTTCAATATCGTTAAACCGAGTCAATTTAGTTGCTCGAAACTTCACGCAGGCAAGTCTCTCGTTAACCCAAATTGTCAAATCAAATGTTGGGTTAGGAAAAAGGATGTCCATTATATTTATATATATTTTTATTATATTTTTATTAGTAAAGGTATAACGACATGTAGAAACATGACAAAATAGTAATAGTTAATTAACACTAGATTGCCCAAGCAAGTCATTTTGATTGCTTTTTAGTTCCTATACTATATACTTTTTAATGTACTTAACACTTTGACTGCCGCGTCACCCATATTCGGGTGACGCTTATTTAACTATTTGAAAAGGATATTTGTATGCGTTTGAAAAAATATTTCGCAGAGGAAGTAACAAAACTATTGAATAGTAATCAATATAAACTATATTTATTAATATAAACTGAAATTTGTAATAGAATATTCATTAATATAAACCATTGTTATAGAAGTAATACGAAAATGGTTTAGCGCGCGGCAGTCAAAGTGTTAAAAAGATTTATTGTACGATATAATTTCCATCGTTCCTTATGACTTTATCCCAGCGTTGTGGCAATTTATACATCCCATTTTTGCAAAATTATTTGAAGGGAGAAAAATTCAGATATGAAGAAGGCAGCACTACTGTAGTTTCTCGCATCATCTTTACACGTCGAGTCATAAGTAACTTCCAATGCAGCTAGGTAATTGAGTCATTTATTTCGAAAGTGATCAAAGTCCATCTGCGAGAAAAATGAACCTAACTTTTTTAATTAAATGTCTTTATTATTGTTTTGCTAGGAATCGCAAATGTAATTTTTATTTTCACTTAATTTTAATTCGTAACGAGAGATTCAACGAAAGGGACAATCTAATACCCTAATAGACTTTTCTGACGCGGAATGTCACTTCTCGAACAAGTAAAAGTTTGAATCTCTATTCTACTTCATTAGGTAAACACCACTATTGCCAGTTAACGACAAAATAATGGATTTCTTTTTCTCCAAACCTAATATTAGGATACTTTATCTCGTCCGATGCACTTCCGTCTCATTTCTCGCGAGATCCAAAGCGCATTACGCAATCTAATTTCTTCTGTACACCCGGCAACGTTCTACTCGAGTATTTAATGAAACGGTGTTTACACGGGGCATTGAATTTCTTACGGAATCACCGACCGGACCGAATTCTCGTTTCAATTTAAACCTATTGTCGCACCGCTCGTTTTGCCAGAATGAAATTTAGTAACAAAGGCCTATCATCGTCGGGCAGCTTTCAGATGTTACGTTCAATCGGGGCCCCGGCGCGAAAACAAAACGCGCGTATGACTCATTTCGAGTTGGCCCCTCGCACTTGAAAAGTTCATAACGCTCATATTTCTCTCGGCAAGCAAAACTTTTTGAGGTGGCACGCTTTCAAGAATTCCTATTGCACCCGAATGAAATTCAGTGTTGGATTTCAACACGATTATAACCAGACTCTCTGGACCTTTATACAAAATAAGCAATTTGTAACGTCAGCAAATGTAATCTGAATAGCTTTTCTATTTTCAAATTTATACAGGCCTTATTTTTTACATGTTCCGAAAATATTCTAATAAAAAAGTTTCATTATGGGCCAATGTAACTTTCAGGTCACAGGTTTTAATTTATCGTTATCTCACCAGTTTTTACACACAGAGATGCGGACATTATAGGCCGTTGAAATTCGCATAGCGAATATACTGCAATAAAATTGTTTAAACCGAACAATTTTTTTTTAATCTGCATATGTAAGATTATAATTGCTGATTTTTCGTTCTCTTAATTTGTTGCGATTTGAAACGAAAACTTGATATGTATGTAAAATTGTATTGAACCTTGTCAACAATCGCAACATTTGATTCGTGCGAATCGAGCTACTAAGGTGTCGAAGTAAAATTGAAATTTTCTAATAGGATCGGATTCCGTGTATGTTAACACTGGTTAGAGGTATCAGGCTTATTAAGCCCCATCTAATTCGCCTTAGAGCGTTTAGTTTGGAAACACCTAAATCTCGGTTGTTATCGTTGAGTTAACGCGTTAGGAGGGCCAGGAGGCCGCGGCTAAGGGACGTCGAAAGAGAAAGTGTTGCGAGACAGAGACCCAGCTGAAATTACGCAAAGTTGGAGAGACGAAAAAATACACTACCGTCCAAAATGACGTAATTACCAATAAAAATATTCTTAGCAGTCAGAGTCAAGATAGGGTAGGAAGGCAGAAGTAGTATAACAAGAATATTTGATTTTGGCATATCGCAGGCTTAAGGAACAAAGATAGAGAATTTTGGGAGCACCTGGAGAAATACGACTTCGTAGTAGAAACGTGGTGTAATGCAGCAAACAGGTTGCCAGATGGGTATTGACCATGATATGATTCGTTGTATTCCGTAGAGGTAGGAAGTTTATTGTATTTAACTGTTTGAGTGCCACGGAGCGATTTTGCGCTTCTCCTCTGTCCCTCGAACAGTGCCAGCGCTCTAGGCCGCGAAACCGATAATCGCGACACGCTCAGTTTCTGTCGATGCACGACTTTACGGTTACCACTCCATTTTAGGTAAAAGTAAAAAAATGAGACGACTAGTAAAAAAACGAATTTTAATTTACGCTGATAAATCTGTACTTATGCTCAGAAAGATGACAGAATTGAAACAATTACAGCTACCGTATAAAGCTGAATACAGCGCAATAGCGCTCCTTGGCATTCTTGGAGAGGGAATAAGAAGCGCTATCGCGCTGCTTGGCATTTTTGGACGGGAAAACAGCAAAGACACTCAAACGGTTAATAAGATTCCAACTCGAGACGGAATATAATAGGCTGAAGTTTCATTGCGCGTTACGGTAATCTCGATACGATAATATATATATAATAATCTCGAATGTTAGTATACGGAGTCGCAGGAAAAAATCTCTGTCGAGATAAGTCTACTCTCGCAATTAACGATGGAAGGGTTGGAACTACGCAGGGATAATCATCTGACGACAAGGTTAAAAACTGACGCAGAGAGCAAAGTAGAATCGACAGAATGAGGGATAAGTAGACAGGGTATCTATTTCGTGATTAGTTTAGCATACAACAGACTCAAGAGCAAAGGAGATTACTTATCTACAATTGAACTTTGAAAATTGACACTAGATCTCTTTTATCCTCCGTAAGAATTTGATTGGAAACGTGAAACGAAGCGATTAATCCGCGGAGTTATTATTATATAATTGTTCGCGTCAATTTGAGGAGAAGATATTGAACGTCCCTCTGACGCACTTCATAATAGATACCGCAAAGTGGCCGGATACTTGTGGACGTTAGTGTACTATGAATCCGAGCCGCGGCGAGTGAACGAGCGGTTCTCTTTATGAACGCACCTGCACACATCAATGAAAGTTAACGCATAATACGCGATACACAATACGCCGGCGTCGAACCCACCGCTAAGAGGATAATGCCGTTATATAGTACACCCAACAGCAGCAGCGGCCGCCTACTCCCGGCTCGACGTGTACACGCGTGTGTATAACTAGATATTTGCCCAGTGAATCCGAAATATCTTTGTCGATTTTTTCACAGCTCGATGCAACTTTCACGGAGCTAAGCACTCGCCTGCGCATAAATGATCACGCGTCGGCTCTCCCCTCCCCTAAACACGTTTTTGGGTACGAGCCACGGATATTTAAGAGCTCGTACAGTTTATGATAATCCTGATTTACGAGTCTTTATTTAAGTATTCGATTCTTAGGGTTAGGTTAGCTTAGATCGGGATTGTACGCACGCAGCGTCGATTGATAAAAGCCGAGAGCTAACAGAAACCTAAAGAGCAACTCGTGGTTTCTCTCGCTGGAGAAACGTTTCAACTATGCAATTGATTACGTTCCTAGCGGTACGTTTATGCGGCTGACGACGAGATAAAGTAACCGTGCAGGTCTCGAGTCATTTTGATTCTACACGATAGTCTTCTATAACGTGAACGGAAAATTATGAAAATTCATTTAATCCTGACGATGCCAATGTTTCGATTTAAAAAATTCTTTTTAAACGTTTGACGTATTTTATGATAAATCATATCTAAGGTTTTTCAAGCTTGTCATCGATTTTTTCAACTTCGTTATCATTTTACTTTTACACGAAAGCCTCTTAGAGCATGAAAGGAAAATTATGAAAATTAATTTAATCCTGACAACGTCAATGTTTTGATTTTTCTAAAGCTTTTAAAAAGTGTTTGATATATTTTATGTCAAATCATATCTGAAGTTTTTAAAATTTATTATCGTTGGGACGTGAAGATCGATTTCTAGATCAGGCTAGAGAATTTTTTCACGGTGCAACACGCAAGCGAGTTTACGCAAGGTCCGCCGTTACGTAAGCCTCTTTTATTGTAACGTTGCGAAGTGGTTTTCGCATGCGTTTTCAGGATAGAAAAATCGACGTCACGCGATGACACGACGTCGCGCATAGTTTTTCATTCGCCGATCTAATTGTACAGTCACCGGCTGGCTTGTTCCATCGACAGATTCCGACAGACACGTATACCTATCTCGCTCCTAGTCAGTTACATAAAGTAACGTGAAGTTTTATTTACGAGTTGAGAATTTTTATTTATATCTTACAATTCTTAAGTGTTAAAAAGCAATGGAGTTTGTTTTCCTTTATAGAGAAAACAGAAAGTATGTTTGACGCTTTTGACTTTAGTTGAACGGAACCTGTCAAAAGTGGCGGAGATCTCGACTTCTAAAACTGTGCGTAAGATGGGATATTCCGGAATCCATCGAGGATATCGACGCGATTCATTAAAGCGTATCACCGTGGGGGATGGCTAGGCCGGTTCGTAGCCCGCAAACGCAAACACATGTGGTCTATTTCGGTAATTGTCAATATTTAAAAGATAGGATCCACTCTCAGCGCGCAGTTGCGCAATATCGAAAATAATAAGCCCGCGGAGCTATTCAGATAGATAGGAAACAGGCCCAGTCCCTTCCGTCGTACAGGAACTAACTTATTCCTTCTTAACATTAAATTATATTATAAAATGGGAATCAATATAATATTTCATATTATGGGCGATACAATAATTGAGCCATTTATTTCGAAAGTAGCCTAAGTCCATTTTCAAAAAAGGTTAGGTTAACTAGTTTACCAATCACGTTTCTATGTTGTCGTTTAATATTGAAGAAACCTGTAATTTCTATATTTAAAATTAGAAATTAAATTAGAATTAGTAAATGACACATTTATATTATAAACCTAAAATGCAACCTCTTAAAATCTCGATACAATCATAAAAAATGGCCTTAGACTACTTCAAAATAAATAGCTGAATTGACATTCGATAATAAAAATTATACCGTGCAACGTTCGATAGATTATCTCATATAATAATTGATAGGTCCTAGTCGATTCTCTGCGCTTCAATGTCAAACGTGGATGTAGATTTATCTTGTATAATTTTATAGCTGAATTCACGCGAATCGAGCAATCAATTTTCGGTTTGTCATTTTTTTTCTATTCCGTCGAACGCTCTTTACCTCCTGTGTATTTCACCGTTCCGGCCAGAAGCCGAGATCGGGTTCTACTTTCTAAATCCAACAAGCTGCACAACTCGCCGCGCAACTTTCCGGCAAAACGCGGCAGCAAAACGTTGATCCCATTATATTTCACTCAGAATCTTTACGTTCGAGAAACGTTCCGTTCTTTTCGTTTTGAAAAACCTGTTGCGTTCCATAATAACGAAAATACAATTCGCTTTGTACTCTCGCACAATTTTGTTGTGCAATTGTGAAAAACGAATGCTATAATTCTCGTCGTGAGAGTCCATAACCGTAAGCGACGACGTATGGAAAACGCAACGTTGGGTATGGACTTCCGTGACGTCAATCGCTAAAAATGTGATGTCATAGACAAGTTCAAATTATCAGATTACAATTTCTTTTATTGTAAAGAATAACGTCGTGTCAATGGTTTTTAGTGATTCGAGTCAAGCATTCTATTTGCTAACACGTTTTCATTTGCAACGTCAACTTAATGGGACGTATTAGGATGACCTGTTCCCATTAGGCCGATCGCCGCGTACAACGTTGACCATTACACGTAGCCGCGAGCAATATAATTTTCGACGAAATCGCGATGCACGTGCTCATATTCGTTAATAATCCTCGTCAACTTCGGCTTTGAACGCAATCTATCTTCGGTAGGTCGCATCTACCTTCGGGCACGATACTGTCTGGCCATAACCGGGATTATTCTACTTCCACTTAGGCCTGTCCTCGCGACCAGCCGAAAATTCTAGCGCTAGTAATCAAACTCTATACTTGTACAGTTGAGCCATTAAGCCATTTATTTTGAAAGTAGTGTCAGACCATTTTTTATGATCGTATCGAGATTTTAAGAAGTTGTATTTTAGGTTTATGATACAAATGTGTCATTTACAATATCTTTCTAATTTTAAATATAGAAATTACAGGTTTCTTCAATATTAACATATTCGCGACCGCTGACGTGAACTCACGTCATTTTAAATTTTATTTCTAAAGCAAGTATACAGATTATAAAAATCTTTTGATCTTAAACAACACATAATTGCAACATTCATATTTCCAAACAAATTTTATCATTTTTATCCTTGTTTTAACGATACAAGTTTGCGGCCACCAGTTTCAGAATTTCATTATTTTTGCCGTTACTTAGTATTAGACATACTGTACAGTAGATTGAATTTTATACAGTAGAAGACTTTTAATTTTTTCTCTATGCAGTAGAAGACTTTTAACCCCTTGACATACGAATTAAATGGAACTTGATGCGACCGAAAAATACCATTTAATTTCGCTCAACTGAACGGTTACGTGAAGGCTGAGAAAGAGTATATTTTATTTTGAAATTTGGATTTTTCATTCAGATTGATGTTAATAGAGAACATCTAAATAATATTAAAAAATAATAATTTAATAGTTCTGTATAGTATGGAATATTTCGAAACATTTTGGAACATGTAAAGCAACTATGTAATCTAATTGTATACTGCACGGCGTCCGCCGAAAAAAGCGCTTGACGAGTCTGACTCGTCAAAGTCTACAGTGGCCCGTAAAATGAATGACGAGTCTGACTCGTCATTGTATGTCAAGGGGTTAATTTTTACGAAATTTTGAAGGGGTACCCCTGCAAATTTGAGCATACTCTGTAAGCTTCTGGGTCATAATTCTCCTAATTTATAGCTTGAACGTTTCCTTGTACTATGAACGTTTCGTAGACCTAGAGAAGATCGTGGGAAGTTTATCGAGCTGGCGATGAAGTTTGTATAAGTGATTGTAAAAGATTGGAAGTATCACTAGGCGTTACGCAAACGTTATCCGGTACCCGTGGCGGAGATCAACAGAGTTCGAGTGGATGTACACTCGAGATTTAGAATCGCGTTTCACCGAACGGAAACAGAAGTCGTTGCACGTAGAGGAATAATCCTCTTTCCTTGACCGTTCTTCTATCCGGTAATTGGATTTGCTCGTTCGTACGTTCCGGCGCATAAGAAAACCGCGTTAAATCGATTTCGTTACCGTGGATCTCGTATCAAAGGGTCGTCGCAAGGTTTACCGGGAAATCAAAAGCGCAACTGTATTTTTTACCGTGCCAAAGTCGCGAGCATATCCTCGGGCGAGATAAAAAAATGCTGGCTTGGAATACGTCTGGCGACGATCAAGTTCCTTGTGTATAAATTAACACTTAAATTAACAATATAAAATTAACTATATTAATATTACTTAAATTACTTTATCATTTTATTTATCATGAGAGTAAGCGTGTAGCAAGCAGCAGAAAAGCTATTTGATTCAATAGTAGAAGCAATGGTGTTATATAGCAGTGGAAACTGGGTTTTGAATCATATGAAAGACATTGAAAAAATATTAATATAAAATACTAAATACTAACACATTCGCGACCGGCAAATTCTGTTCGTTTCTAATACTGAGTAGCGGCAAAAATAATGAAA
Source organism: Ceratina australensis (assembly GCA_004307685.1). Classification (NCBI taxonomy): domain Eukaryota; kingdom Metazoa; phylum Arthropoda; class Insecta; order Hymenoptera; family Apidae; genus Ceratina; species Ceratina australensis. Next base: position 20,489 of record SHCU01000249.1, on the reverse strand, counting down.
TTCTGAAACTGGTTGCCGCAAACTTGTATCGTTAAAACAAGGATAAAAATGATCAAATTTGTTTGGAAATATGAATGTTGCAATTATGTGTTGTTTAAGATCAAAAGATTCTTATAATTTGTATACTTGCTTTATAGGCAGACGATAGACGATTTAAAATGACGTGAATTCACGTCAGCGGTCGCGAATGTGTTAATACAAAGATTTACGACAACAGTTTCTACGAGAATCCTCTCTTAGGGTATAATAAAAGGGAGAGACGATTTTCCACCGACGCCTCGTTACTCAGTCATCGGATATATCGGTGGGGTATATCATCCCTGATGGGCGTGAAAAAAACAATATTCCCCTGGCCGGTGAGAGTGTATTTTCTGAACAAAGAGGTCACGATTTGTTGCGGAACAATGAGGATCTATGGCTCCGTTTAACCGAGGAAAAGAACGCTGAACGCTTTGCAGCAATTATAAACCGGCTCGTTTCCCGTGAATCACTTCGACTGTTTTAGAATTATGCACAGAGGAAACGGGTGTAACTGATAGGAAGTTGTAAATCCGTTTCATATACAGACCGTTCGATTTTGTAACCGACGCAAATCCATCAGGCCCCTTTTTCCATCAGGTCCATTTTTATTCTTATTAAATAATTATTATTCAAGTTAAATATGTTGTTGTTATGATTATAAATATGTTTAAATATGTTATTCATTTCTTCGACCTTTAAATCAAACTTTAAAACATTTTCTCATCTATTTCGTAAATAATTGATATATTTTCTAAGTGCGACTTTTTTTTATGCGGTCAAAATTTTAGGTGATATATCGTACGAAGTTGTTTATTATATGTAAATATTTATAAAAATTCCGAATATTTTTTTGTACGATTTCTTTTACGCGGTCCCTATCCACCGCACAAAAAGAGGTTTTACTGTAATACAATGTAAAGCGTGGGGCGCATACGCCCCATGCGGCCTGAACGGAAAGTCTTCAAAAAATGGTCTGGCAGGGAACGTGTTAATCATGTAGAATCGGGGTATGCAAAACAATCGACGAAATAACTCCTTTCTAGAGGAAACTTATGAAAATTTCAAGGCGTTAGAAAATTTAGGGCATCAAGCACACGTACAGCCGGGTGTGCCTTCGTGCATTATTACAGCGGGGAAACAACTAACCTGCCGCAACTGCGACCAAATATATCGATCGTCACCGCGAACCGCGTGCAAACGTCTGCCGCTGCAGTCCGCGGCATCAAGAAATTACGCGAATAAAAATGTTTCGATACCGCGGACGAACGGCCCTCGTAACGACTAATGGCATTACCAGCGACGCAGCGCCACTCCCGGTAACATTATTCCGAAAGAGAGAAAATCCGTTCTCACACACGTAGAACCCTGTCCATCCATCACGATGAAATATGACACGCGACGCCGGATCAAGCTACGGTTTATAATATTTATCAACTTTTCATACTTCCGACGGGTTTAGAACTTCTCGCGTGAAGTAAAAAATTGAAAAGGTTCAAACTGCCGCATGATCAAATTTTATGAAATATGTATCGGGGCCGAGGTGCACGGGCAGCAGCAGGCCTGTTGTTCGGTTGATTTAAGACGGGATCAATATCGAGATTGGTCATTTGGTCAAGGATCGTGAAATGAAAATACCAATCAGAGTTTATATATACAATTATATTGGAAATCATCTTGAGGTACTATTAGGTCAGGTTCTATAAGTCTCTTCTCTGTTTTTGAAATGAAATGGATACATGGCCCGAAAGGAACTTACTAGTATACTTACTATAAATCTTAAATATATTAAATATATATATAAAAGAATTTAAGCTAAGGGTTAGATTATATTTAAGTATATTTAAGTATATTTAAGTATATTTAAAATAGTAGAATTTAAAAATTATTAAATGAATAATGGATTTCCTTATCAAGAGTCGAGTTAACCCAGTATCAAAATAAATGGTTCACGTATTCCTCTTTAAATTTGATATTAAAAATAATTTTATTTTTTGTATGATAAAAAAACTGGAAGTTACTTACGACTCGACCTAATAAACTAGCGCATGAAGTACCGCGGAGCACTCGAAGCATTCGACGAAACATCGTATACATTTTTATTATATCGTTTGACGCGAACGGCTCGAGGGAAGAAGTGAATTCCGAGGGAAATTGAATCGGTTCCATCGGACGCGATACGAATTCCATTAATCACTTATTAGCAACTTCGTGGAGCCGAAATCCCCCGTGGCGCGTTCGCCTTCGCGACGGGAGAACAAAAATGCGCGCGACATGAGAAAAAGCTCGGCTGATTAAATTCGTCGGCGCGGGCTAATCAAGTTTCGGGATTTTCACCGCTGATCTACCCTACGACGCGTAATGAAGTGGTTACCGACCGGCTAATAAATCACCGCGGCCAATGTTGTCCAATTATTTCGTGCGCCGCCGGGATTTATGGCCGACTTCGTCCAGCCATCGAATATTATAGCGTTATAAATCCTAATTTGTATCGAAGAGCCGCGATCCGCTCGGGAACGTCACGGAAATTCGTGCGATACGCGTCAGGCTCGGATCTAAAAACAAATCATTGCACTCAATAGGTGACTTATGGTTACCATTTGGTTTTATAAAATAATTCTTACCTAGGAAAATAATTATATATATATCAATTTAAAAAATATAAGATAAGAAATATAAGATAGAAGATGTAAGAAGAAGATATAAAAAAAAAAAAATGGAAAGGCTACGGGGCAGCAGGTAGAAAGCACGCGGCGCGGTTTCTCGAAGGGGAGGGCCACGGGATCGATAAATTCAGTCATACGCGTCGCGCGGCGTGTCAGCCGAGGCCCCGTCGTCGTCGTCGTTCTCTCGTAGGCACTCGGTAACATCGGTAAGCTTTGTGCGCGTATAACCTGACGCATTGAATTTCGTACAGCTCCGGGAATGATTGTATAACGATGAACAATAGGACCTGGGAGGAGGGCATGCCGGAGCGGATGTTGTATAACGGTTAGCCAGCGAAGAGGAACGAGGCGGGAGCAGCAAACCGTAAACGCCACGAGCGTTCATCCTTTTTCTTCCTCCACCCTCGCCTTTTCTCTACCTCCCTCAGTCGCTTCCTTAATTTCTTCTTTGTTCGACGCGACGCTCGCTCTCTGTCGATCGTTCGTTTCCTACTCTCGCGATACCTTTTTGATTTCTCTCTCTTTCGTTTTTGACGTCTCGCACAGGTGTATATACAGCTGCGAGGGAAGAGGATAGTTTTCGAGTAAAAAGATACCTGATATCAGAATTTCGACTCGACGCTCGCTCTCTGTCGATCTTTCGTTTCCTACTCTCGCGATACCTTTTTGATTTCTCTCTCTTTCGTTTTTGACGTCTCGCACAGGTGTATATACAGCTGCGAGGGAAGAGGATAGTTTTCGAGTAAAAAGATACCTGATATCAGAATTTCGACTCGACGCTCGCTCTCTGTCGATCTTTCGTTTCCTACTCTCGCGATACCTTTTTGATTTCTCTCTCTTTCGTTTTTGACGTCTCGCACAGGTATATACAGCTGCGAGGGAAGAGGATAGTTTTCGAGTAAAAAGATACCTGATATCAGAATTTCGACTCGACGCTCGCTCTCTGTCGATCTTTCGTTTTCTACTCTCGCGATACCTTTTTGATTTCTCTCTCTTTCATTTTTGACGTCTCGCACAGGTGTATATACAGCTGCGAGGAAAGAGGATAGTTTTTTGAGCAAAAAGATACCTGATATCAGAATTTCGACTCGACGCTCGCTCTCTGTCGATCTTTCGTTTTCTACTCTCGCGATACCTTTTTGATTTCTCTCTCTTTCGTTTTTGACGTCTCGCACAGGTGTATATACAGCTGCGAGGAAAGAGGATAGTTTTTTGAGCAAAAAGATACCTGATATCAGAATTTCGACTCGACGCTCGCTCTCTGTCGATCTTTCGTTTTCTACTCTCGCGATACCTTTTTGATTTCTCTCTCTTTCGTTTTTGACGTCTCGCACAGGTGTATATACAGCTGCGAGGAAAGAGGATAGTTTTTTGAGCAAAAAGATACCTGATATCAGAATTTCGACTCGACGCTCGCTCTCTGTCGATCTTTCGTTTTCTACTCTCGCGATACCTTTTTGATTTCTCTCTCTTTCGTTTTTGACGTCTCGCACAGGTGTATATACAGCTGCGAGGAAAGAGGATAGTTTTTTGAGCAAAAAGATACCTGATATCAGAATTTCGACTCGACGCTCGCTCTCTGTCGATCTTTCGTTTCCTACTCTCGCGATACCTTTTTGATTTCTCTCTCTTTCGTTTTTGACGTCTCGCACAGGTGTATATACAGCTGCGAGGAAAGAGGATAGTTTTTTGAGCAAAAAGATACCTGATATCAGAATTTCGACTCGACGCTCGCTCTCTGTCGATCTTTCGTTTCCTACTCTCGCGATACCTTTTTGATTTCTCTCTCTTTCGTTTTTGACGTCTCGCACAGGTGTATATACAGCTGCGAGGAAAGAGGATAGTTTTTTGAGCAAAAAGATACCTGATATCAGAATTTCGACTCGACGCTCGCTCTCTGTCGATCTTTCGTTTCCTACTCTCGCGATACCTTTTTGATTTCTCTCTCTCTTTCGTTTTTGACGTCTCGCACAGGTGTATATACAGCTGCGAGGGAAGAGGATAGTTTTCGAGGAAAAAGATACCTGATATCAGAATTGTTCTCGCATCTGTTCTCGCGTGTTCAAACAGACCGTTTCACGTAATTAGAATCACCAGTGAATTCCGGAACGTCTGATTTCGTATGAAACTCCGGTTTACGTGTCAGCCTCTAAAAAGGAGGGGAAGAAGGAAGATAGGCGATCTCGTCTCCGTGACAACGGCAGGAAGGCTTCGTCGATTGATCGCCGCTTCAGGCTATTTTTTTCTATTAATAAACCCGGTGTATAAAAAGAAGAATTAATTCGTTGTTAATTCCCCGTAGCCGCGGTAAATGGTGTGCGCTGCCGTTATATGGCGCGATATGCACGATGGAAATTACCGTCGCCTCGCCTCGCCCCCCGCCGCCTTCTTCCTGTTAATCCGCTCGACACGCTCTTTTATTTTTTATTCTTATTTACGGCTGAAAAAGGAAGCGCCGCGTTTTCCCCGTGAAGTGATCACGCGAGCCACGCTGGATTAGCTGTACGAGTTTTATAGAAGATTGAAGACGTTCGAAAAAATTATATATATATATACAAAAATCAATGATAAACTTTTATAAACTTTCCTTGTCGTTACTTAGGAAATCTTGTTTATGAATCTTAAACTATACAGAGTAAAATCAACCCTAGACCGGACCTATGTTGATCATGCTGGTCTTCATCTTGAGGGAGAACTTCTTGAAACGATTCCAGCATTTCTAGAAATTAAAAATTATGCATAAGATTGCAAGGAACGTTTAAAAACATTTATATTGAATAAATTCGATACCTAACAGCAAACCAGATGATTGGGAGGATAGAAACAATTCATGTAATAATGTGATATAAATATAATTCAAAAATGAAGACCATTCGTAAAACGAAATACTAATATATATTTGAAAGTATTAACCTTTTAGGCACGACGCGCCACTATAGCGGCTTTAGCAGATGTCACTTCTGTGAACGACGCTACAGCGACTTAAAGTACGCGTATAGTTGAATCATAATTTTTCTTAAAGCATGTGTATCATATGTTCAAGAAAAATTATAATTCAATTATCAAAAACATCATTCTAATTGAGAAAGTGAACAGTGCTATCTGTTACACATTGCAGTACTGTGTCGTTCACCCAGATTCGCATTAAACTCTGCTGTACAGAAAAACAGTCCCGCGCAATAATTCAACCGTGCCTAAGAGGTTAAATAATAACGCAATAATCAATATTGTCACACCTTGTCCATTTTGCATTTATAATGTAGACATAATCTGAAATACACAGTTTTAGGGACTGTTTGAATTATGGATGTGCGATGTATCGATTCTTTCGCTATAATATATTGGATGCATCGATACAAATCCATAAAATAAGCATCGATGCTTTGAGAGTGTATCGCGCCTCGCAGGTGTCCGAAGCGATTTCGCCGTTTTCGCATCTGTAAATCAAAAGTGTTTCCCCCCTCGCGTTCTCGGTGAAAATTCAGCCGGGAGTAGGTATTTTTCGCGTGACGAGCGGCCCTTTGTCCCGATGCTTTCATGCAATTAAACCCGCGTGTTGCGCGGATTCGCTTTAATTAACTTTGAAAATAATTGTGCGCGGCTCGCCGTTCAATATTTAACATCGCGGAATACGAGGCTAATTAGTGCGTGTATAGTAAATGTATTATTCATCGGTTTAATTAAACATCGGACGCTAAACCCGGCGTCTTGATAAACCGGGAAGATCGAGTCGTTAAGACGAATCCGAGCAAGCCGAATTTCATTCGAGAGAAAAAATATGATTAATTAAATTAAGGATACATAAAATATTAATTAAAATATTGTCGAAGGTAAAAATTTGTTTCACAGATAAGCGTTTGAAAATTCCTCGGTTAATTACTCGGTTAATTAATAAAAAAATAATTAATTTAGTTAAGTTAATTTAGTTATTTATATTATATTATATTATATTATTTATTTACTCATTTATTTATTTATTTATTTATTACATTATTTATATTATATTACTTATGTTAATTAAAGTTAACTTAATTAATTAATTTAATAAAAAAAACCGGTTAATTATTCCGATGGGAAATGATTAGCAAGCTGAGATCCGAGCCTCTTCGAATTAATTCCGCGATAAGTTTTTTTATGTAAACGTCGAGGTCTAATAAGTTTCGAGCCTAAAATAACGTCGAGGCGGGATGGTATCGTTATTGTTAATGGATACCGAAACGACGTCGGTTAGCGTTTCCGGTATCGTTTTAACGCGTGCCGCGAGGATCAGTATATCTTTTACAAACGTTTTCAACCGTCCCGTAGGAATAAATCTGGAGAAATGAAATTGCGCCGCCGGGTTAACCGAGTTGGCACTGAATCGATTCTCCATGCGCGGCGGGCAGGGAAAACTCGGTGTGATAGTTGACGTTATTTCACTCGATTACATCACGGCTGTCAGCTTTTCGACCACAATCATATCCCGTTACCATTTATCCGCGTTACCTGCTAATGAATCTAATTTCAAATAATCTTGTCGCGATTCCGAATCATTATTTAGCTTAACAGTCACTTGCACGCATAATCTTTCAATGGAATATCAATTAACACTTTGACTGCCGCGTCACCCATATTCGGGTGACGCTTATTTGACTATTTGCAAAGGAAATTTGTTTGAAAAAATATTTCGCAGGGGAAGTAACAAAACTATTGAATAGTAATCAATACAAACTATATTTATTAATATAAACTTAAATTTGTAATGGAATATTCATTAATATAAATCATTGTTATTTATTGTAAACTAATAACTGAACTAAATATTTTACGTATTTTTATTAATTTTTATTAATATTAAAACTTGATAAAAATCAGGCCTAAAAGGTTGCAACGACGAACCAGATTAATTACGTTTAAAATGTTTTCAAGAATGCATCGGTAAATATAAGATTTCATAGAAATTAGTTATTCATTTTGGATGCTGCAATAAAAATTGTCCAATGTAACACTTTTGATTTCAAAGAATCATCCAATTAGCAGTAGTAACTGTTCTCTCAACTTTTACAATATTGTAAGTACCTTGATATCAAAATTTACTAAAAATCTGACCTAAAATATGATTACCTAGATTCCATTGCACGAACCATATATAAATTTAGAATTCAATAAGATTGAAAAAAGATCTCATCGAAATTAATCTCTCATTTTGGATGGTTTAATAAATATTGTTCAATGGCACTTTTGATTTCAAATAGTATTTCAAATAGTATATGTAGTAATGTTCAATGTTCATTAACTGTTCTTTCAACTACTACAATATTCTAAATGTATATTGAAATCAAAACGTACTAAAAATCTAGCCTGAAAAATGATAAAAGATAAACACCACCATTGCCAGTTAACGACAAAATAATGGATTTCTTTTTCTCTGAACCTAATATTAGGATACTTTATCTCGTTCGATGCACTTCCGGCTCATTTCTCGTCAAAGTGTTAATCATATGGAATATAAGGATATTATTTTGTGTATTTTTTAATATTTCTATTATTTATTCGTATTCGTATATTTCATATATTTCATCAGGCAATTCGAGTTTCGACCGTTATATAATAATTAATAACTACACCTGATATGTTAGTAAACGTGAATTTTCTCGAAGCTACCCGTCGTTTCTATAATAGTCGTTTCTTTCGCAGAGTGAAAAGTAATTGACACGCGAGTCTAATCTATCAGGAAACGCTGACAAGCTGGCGGCGCGATTGAAGTGACAAACGCGTACTTTTTGGCAGCCGCGGTCTGTCCGCGAGAATTCTTGGCAAACCCGCGCGTACGCCGAGCCTCGTATACAACGCGTAACCCCCCCGGCGACTGAAACACCGAGGTTCCCACCGAGTTTCGTAGCTCACATATTCTATTTTAAATTGGACAGATCAGCCGCTAATCGCGCGCGATCATTTCACGTCTTGGGAAACATCGCATCGGTGCCACCGCCACATAGTAACAACCCCGTGTACTCCTTTATCTTTGGCACCCGTTATCGCCCGCGGCGTTGAAGGCGAATTTATTAACGTCCCGTGAATTCTCGCACGCGTCTTACCCGCTCGCTATTTGTCAAATCCTCTGCCCGACATTCTTTCGTCGAATAATCGTCCGTTGGTCAGGACAATTACACGGTACGGTGAAATATTGAGAGCGAATACGTGGAGCAAATTTTGCATCTGACGACTATTAGAAAGTGTAGAATATAAAATATAGTATATAAATATACGCAGCGATTTTTGCATGTAAAGACGATCAGAGAGTGAAAGAAATTGGAAAATTACACTTGTTTCCTTTTATAATGAAAAGGCGAATACGTATTTGTAATTTCAGAAAAAAAACGTCAATCTATATTTGGTACAGTGAAACCTATTTTTGTGCGGTAGATAGGGACCGCGTAAAAGAAATCGTACAAAAAAATATTCGGGATTTTTAGAAATATTTACATGTAATAAACAACTTTGTACGATATATCACCTAAAATTTTCATATCACCTAAAATTTTGACCGCATAAAAAAAGTCGTACTTAGAAAATATATCAATTATTTACGAAATAGATGAGAAAATGCTTTAAAGTTTGATTTAAAGGTCGAAGAAATGAACAACACTTTATTTAATTTGAATAATAATTATTTAATAAGAATTGTAAAATAACACTTGTTTCCTTTTATAATGAAAAGGGGAATACGTATTCGTAATTTCAGAAAAAAAAACGTCAATCTATATTTGGTATTTTCCATAAAAGTTGTTTAACAGCGTCAGTCTCGACGTTTGAGCACCGTCGCGTGGATATCTCGCAACACGTGTCTGCATACGGGCAACAGTATACGGCCAATCGTTGTCATCGTAAATGTACCTGGCAACCATAATCTATCCATCCATCATCGTACAGCCACGATATTTTCATGTCCTTCCGGTTTCGTTCCGGCCATTGACAAACGACAATTTCGTCGAACATTCAATTTTCGACGCACGCTTCTAACTTCGATGCTCATTGATTCCCCGAAGGTATTTATAGTTTTTCGGAAATCTATTAGGTTATTCGAGAGAACAATGCCTCACCCTGATTCATTTTTTTTCCCCCTCTAATTACCGGAATTTATGAGGCCCCGAGTTTGCAGGGGAAATATCGATTGGCGCGAACCGAGGTGTAAATGAATTTCTATTCTTGCACGCTTCAACGAGTCTTCTCTGAATTTCACCTGGCGACGAACGTTTCGTTTAATTGAAGTACACGGTGTTCATTAAGGTATACGAATCGATTCGTGCTTTACGAAATTAATTTATTGTATTATAATGGCACTTCGTTTGAAATTTCACACGTTTTCGCGTTGATCAGGATTAAGTAAGTCGACGAGAGGCACCATTTTCATTGACCCTTTACACATAAAGGTGATACATGGTCATCGCTGTTTTGTAATTGTTACGTAGGAAAATAATGGTTGCTTGAAATAATATAATAA
>SHCU01000248.1:154052-169253 GCA_004307685.1 Ceratina australensis | reverse complement strand
TAAATCCATTTCTAATATTATCGAATGGTTATTTATTTTCTTCATTGAAAATTCACCATCATTACATTCCTCTGGATGCTTATTAATGATATTATCTTCAGATACTTCGCCGATACGCTCGCCCACAATGAGAACGGGGGTGGAACGGCCGGCATCCATCGCGTGGAGCCGACTGCCACTCAGCAGCAACCGCCGTCTCGGCTCGCGTCGCCGATTACCCAAAGTCATCCGGTCTCGAGTACATGCACGTCCGGTACAACCACTGTCGTACCAAACGGCGCCGCTTACAAGGATCCGCAATCGTTCGTTCACCCGTAAGTCCATCCAATTTAGAGGCAATTCGCGTTCCTCGATCCCTTGCACGTTGCAGCTTATCTACAATAATAACAACGATCATTTACAACGTTCGTCATCGGTTCAGCCTGACATGAGATTTTATTTGTTGTGGAGAATCCATAAAAACCTTTTGGTAATAAGGTAAAAAGGGTGGCAAGTTTGAGGGTAAAATGTATGGGAAGATGAAACAAAAAAAACGAACTGTGTAATAGGGTACGCAGTACCCGACAGCGTTTGACCACCGTCGCTCAAACTTGCCATCGGGCCTTGATATCCTGTATGATTGTATTTGCTTTATGGGAAATTTCAATGTTTAGACATGCCTTGCCGGAGAGTCCACCGGACAGTGGCAGCGAACCACCGTACTCGCCACCAGGCCACAACGACACCCAACATGTACATTTACCACGTAAGAGTAATTATATTTATTATTATCAAAAGTACTTAAAACAGATTACTCAAAGCAGTACAGCACTTAATATAGTACGATAGTAAAAACAATACTTAAAACAGTACAGTATAGTAAAAAAAGTACTTGAAACAGTACAACATAGTACAAACCAGTACCTAAAACAGTACAGTATAGTAAAGGCAGTGCGTAGTTAGAATTCTCTTGAAAGAGTCAAAGCTTAAGGGTCTCTCCTTCATCGCCTAAAATAAAAGAATTATTACTCGAGAAGAATAATCATTTCATTGAAATAAATCCATTTCTAATATTATCGAATGGTTATTTATTTTCTTCATTGAAAATTCACCATCATTACATTCCTCTGGATGCTTATTAATGATATTATCTTCAGATACTTCGCCGATACGCTCGCCCACAATGAGAACGGGGGTGGAACGGCCGGCATCCATCGCGTGGAGCCGACTGCCACTCAGCAGCAACCGCCGTCTCGGCTCGCGTCGCCGATTACCCAAAGTCATCCGGTCTCGAGTACATGCACGTCCGGTACAACCACTGTCGTACCAAACGGCGCCGCTTACAAGGATCCGCAATCGTTCGTTCACCCGTAAGTCCATCCAATTTAGAGGCAATTCGCGTTCCTCGATCCCTTGCACGTTGCAGCTTATCTACAATAATAACAACGATCATTTACAACGTTCGTCATCGGTTCAGCCTGACATGAGATTTTATTTGTTGTGGAGAATCCATAAAAACCTTTTGGTAATAAGGTAAAAAGGGTGGCAAGTTTGAGGGTAAAATGTATGGGAAGATGAAACAAAAAAAACGAACTGTGTAATAGGGTACGCAGTACCCGACAGCGTTTGACCACCGTCGCTCAAACTTGCCATCGGGCCTTGATATCCTGTATGATTGTATTTGCTTTATGGGAAATTTCAATGTTTAGACATGCCTTGCCGGAGAGTCCACCGGACAGTGGCAGCGAACCACCGTACTCGCCACCAGGCCACAACGACACCCAACATGTACATTTACCACGTAAGAGTAATTATATTTATTATTATCAAAAGTACTTAAAACAGCAAAGTACCCAAAACAGTAGAGTATAGTAAAAACAGTACTTAAAACAGTATAGTAAAAAACAGTACATAAAAGAGTACAGTACTTAATACCAATGCTCACAACAGCTCAGTATAGTAGAAATAGTACTTAAAACAGTACAGTACAGTAAAAACAAGACTTAAAACAGTGCAGTAAAACCAATACTTGAAACAGTCACACTTCGAATACGGTGACTCACTTCATTCAAACATCAAAATCAATAATCCCAATAATATAAATATAACAATAATACAACATAACAATAATAATAATATATATATACAATACATAATATACAATAATAACAACATAATACTCTAACAAACGAAACAATACTTGAAACAGTACAGAATAGTAAAGCAGTACTTAAAACAGTACAGTACACTTATTGCAATAAATCAGTCACACTTCGAATAAGGTTGACTCGCTTCATTAAAACATCAAACTCAAGAATCACAATAATATAAATATAACAATAATAATAATAATATATATACAATATATAAATACAATAATAACATAATATTCTAACAAACGAAACAATACTTGAAACAGTACAGAATAGTAAAGCAGTACTTAAAACAGTACAGTACACTTATTGCAATAAATCAGTCACACTTCGAATAAGATTGACTCGCTTCATTAAAACATCAAACTCAAGAATCACAATAATATAAATATAACAATAATAATAATAATATATATACAATATATAAATACAATAATAACATAATATTCTAACAAACGAAACAATACTTGAAACAGTACAGAATAGTAAAGCAGTACTTAAAACAGTACAGTACACTTATTGCAATAAATCAGTCACACTTCGAATAAGATTGACTCGCTTCATTAAAGCATCAAACTCAAGAATCACAATAATATAAATATAACAATAATAATAATAATATATATACAATATATAAATACAATAATAACATAATATTCTAACAAACGAAACAATACTTGAAACAGTACAGAATAGTAAAGCAGTACTTAAAACAGTACAGTACACTTATTGCAATAAATCAGTCACACTTCGAATAAGATTGACTCGCTTCATTAAAGCATCAAACTCAAGAATCACAATAATAATAATAATATATACAATATCTAAATACAATAATAACAACATAATACTCTAACAAACGAAACAATACTTGAAACAGTGCAGAATAGTAAAGCAAAACAGTACAGTACACTTATTGCAATAAATCAGTCACACTACGAATAAGGTTGACTCGCTTCATTAAAACATCAAACTCAATAATCACAATAATATAAATATAACAATAATACAATACAACAATAATAATATATATATACAATATATAAATACAATAATAACAACATAATATTCTAACACACGGAACAATACTTGAAACAGTACAGAATAGTAAAGCAGTACTTAAAACAGTACAGTACACTTATTGCAATAAATCAGTCACACTACGAATAAGATTGACTCGCTTTATTAAAGCATCAAAATCAAGAATCACAATAATAATAATAATATATACAATATCTAAATACAATAATAACAACATAATACTCTAACAAACGAGACAATACTTGAAACAGTGCAGAATAGTAAAGCAAAACAATACAGTACACTTATTGCAATAAATCAGTCACACTACGAATAAGGTTGACTCGCTTTATTAAAGCATCAAAATCAAGAATCACAATAATAATAATAATATATACAATATCTAAATACAATAATAACAAAATAATATTCTAACAAATAAAACGTTTCAGATCAAAAGGTAGCTCTGCAGGAGATGCTGCTGCACCACCAGGGGAACGCGGCCGCGTCGTACCCCCAAAATCTGGTACCATCCTCTCCCCGTACCCTGACAAACGGCACAGACCCGATGTTACTCACCCACTCCGTACTGAGCTCGCACCTCGCGCCCGGGACGCCGAGCATCCAGCAGTCCCAGCAACCGAACCTGGTGCCCCTGCCCCACGAGCACAGTCCAGGTACCATCAACACGTTGTACCCGTCGCTGCAGTCAGCGCCGAAAAAGAGGAAACTTAGTCAGGATGGTCTTGTTCACGTGAAGCAGGTGCAACGAGTAAAATGTTTTAATTATTCTAATTAGTAAAACGTAGACACGTTCTTAACATTTACGTTCCATTTATTTCGTTTTATCGATCGTCGTTCTATTGATTTTTATCTAATTTTTATCTGTTTTTTAATTTATTCATTAATTAATTGGATATTAATCATCGCTTGATTCTTGCCCAAGGAAGTCATTTTGACTGCTTGTTAATTTCAACTAGAAAAAGAATTATGTATACAATAATGCAATCTCTTAGATATTTTATTTATTAACATTTACTACTAACCTGTTTTACAACTAAATAATATACAAAAATGTTACAGATTAATTTCTTCACACATTAGTTCACAGTGAAGTCATTTTGACTGTTTTTGGGCAATACAGGTGTACACTAAGTTTCAGTCTATCTACTGTTAATTTCTATTCGTTTCGTTCGTCGTAGATTATCTTATGTTACTTCCTATTTCGACATGTGATTTGACACGTGAACGTTTTCGTAGGAACCAGAGCTGGGTACTGTGGAGCATAGCTGCAGCAGTAGTAGTGCTGTGCTAGATGGTGACGAAGTGACCGACAGCAGTTACATCGACGCCAGCTACCAATGCATCCGGTTTCACCCGTTTCAACAGACCTCCTGGCACGTACTCTGCGACCACAATTTAAAGGAGCTACCTGTACCTCATTACAGGGTCGACGCTGACAAGGGTTTCAACTTCAGCAACTCGGACGACGCGTTCGTTTGTCAGAAGAAAAATCATTTCCAGGTAAAACGATGAATTTCTCCTCTAAATAAAAACTATCAATTTTATTTAATTGGGTAATGACGAGACTATCATTTTGTAGATCACTTGCCATGCTCAACTGCAAGGTGAGGCGATATTCGTACGGACTGGCGAGGGTTTGAAAAAGATAAGTAGCTTCCAGCTTCACTTCTACGGCGTGAAGGTGGAGTCGCCGACGCAGACGATCAGGGTTGAACAGAGTCAAAGCGACAGGAGTAAAAAACCGTTCCATCCTGTGACGTGAGTCTAAAGCGGATTTACTTAATCGACTGCGAACTTTATGCATTCACGGGTTGAACAACACTTTCAAGCTACAGTGAAATCTCGTATTGTACCTAAAGAATTTGTAGAATTCTTATCGAATTTTATTTGATGCATTTACGAGTTGAACAACATTTTCAAGCTACTGTGAAATCTCACGTTGTATCAAAAGAATTTGTCGCATTCTTGTTGGATTTTATTTTGCATACAAGTTCGCAGTCTGGCAAACGAGCACGAACGATTATTTTTCTGTTTCCCATTTGACGAACTGTCAGGCAAACGTTTCGGAACCTTTAGTGCGAAATTCTGATGAGACTGTTCACGAGCGAAGGTCAAATGGTCGCATTACGCTAAAGTAGAGCCGGTTTCAGGGTGGAACTCGGCGGCGAACGGGTTACCAAGGTAACCGTTGGCCGTCTGCACTTCAGCGAAACGACCAGCAACAATATGAGGAAGAAAGGGAAGCCGAACCCGGATCAACGATACTTCCATCTGGTCGTAGGTCTCCACGCGCACACTGCTGACCAAGCCAGTTACCAAGTCGTCGCTCATGCGTCCGAAAGAATCATCGTCAGGGTATATACTTTCATAGTATCATCTTCACATGGTTCTGTGTCCTTAGGTTTCTTCTCAAGAAGCACACTCCAGAGACACGGCTGTCTCTTCTCTTCTTTTCCGAAATTCCTTACATTACTTTCAGTTCTGTATCTTGTTGTATGCAGTTAGCCATCAATGGCTAAACGGAAAGTCCAGTGTCAGTCACTGATGGCTGACATGACACTCAACGTGTCAACCCCTTGCATTCGAAGAATTTTTCCACAAATATTTCATGAATTTCTTACATGCAAATTAATGTATAAAAAATTATTAATAATATATCTTTCTGTATTTCTTAACTTAATGTACATATGAATTTTATATTTAATTCAATCAGTACTATATTGAAGCAGTAATTATTTACCTATATAACAATTATAAAACAGATGCTGACTGACCTTTCGAGTGCAAAGGGTTAATGATAATTAATTAATGAGAATGTGTTATAAATACTTTGTTAATTTTTGTGGTTTATACTGAACATTGAGTAATAAAAAACTCTTAATTTATTGGATTAAATAGTAGATGAAGGGTATAAGATTGATGAATTGTATGTAGGCAAGCAACCCTGGCCAGTTCGAGTCGGAAGGCAGTGGAGTGGGTGCTGAGGGCGGCTGGCAAAGAGGAGCTGCACCTGACAGCGTTTACCATGCTGGTCGGGTTGGGATTAACACTGACAGACCCGACGAGGCTCTGGTCGTTCATGGAAATATGAAGGTACCACAGGATTATTTCTAATGTTTTTAAAACACAATAGAAATACTGACGTTATAAATAGTTTATTAAAGATCTAATGTCCATCAAGCTTGAAATGTCCATGTGATGCAGTAGACAAATACANAGAGGAGGCATGGCCAAGAGTCTCATCACTTGAGTGGGAGCTTTGGTAGGGCAGGCAGCCCACAAGGCTTATAATTTGCGAGATGCGAAGTAGGCTGAACAAATAGAGTGGGGCCAAGTTAGTTGGCCACGTCTGATCTAGAGTCTATCAAATGTGAAATGTCCAGATGACAGGTGCAATAGACAAATACAATAGAAATACTGACGTTATAAATAGTTTATTAAAGATCTAATGTCCATCAAGCTTGAAATGTCCATGTGATGCAGTAGACAAATACAATAGAAATACTGACATCATAAATAGTTTATCAGAGATCTGGAGTCCATCAAACTTTAAATGCCTAGGTGACAGATACAATAGACAAATATAATCAAAACACGAACGTTACAAATAGTTTATCAGAGATCTGGAGTCATATCAAATGTGAAATGTCCAGGTGACAGGTCACATCGTGCAGCCGAGCGACGCTAGGGCGAAACAAAACGTGCAAGAGGTCGACACCCGCGAGCAGTTGCGAAACGTACAGCAACTACGAGTGGTTCGCTACAGATACGCTCCGGAGTTCGCGCAGCATTCCGGTTTGGGCATCAAGCAGCAAGAGGACACGGGCGTGATAGCGCAGGAGGTTCAGCAGATACTACCGGAAGCCGTCTTGCCGGCTGGGGATATTGTCCTGCCGAATGGACAGAGGATCGAGAATTTCCTGGTCGTTAACAAGGAAAGGATATTCATGGAGAACGTAGGAGCTGTCAAAGAACTCTGCAAGGTAACTAAACAAAAATATCTGCTCCTTTATCAAAATTGTATCTCCTTTTTCTGTTCCCTTGCAACAATTGTATATCCTATATGTCTTCCTTGCCTGAAAGGCCGACTGTCCTTATTTCAATTAATATTGCCTGTCTTCTTTGCTTAAAAAAAGAAGAAATGGTTGTAATGATCTGTTGGGCGTTGGTTGATCAGGTGAAGTTGCCTGAAAGGTCGACTGTCCTTATTTCAATTAATATTGCCTGTCTTCCTTGCTTAAAAAAATAAGAAATGGTTGTAATGATCTGTTGGGCGTTGGTTGATCAGGTGACGGACAGCTTGGAGACACGGATAGACCAGCTGGAGCGGATAAATAAACGCCTGGCGAAGCTGAAGCGGGGCGACAGCCTGAAGAGTTCGATCAGTACAATCTCTAGCATATCAAGTAACAAATACTCATCGTCAATCAATAGTAAAAGCACTGTACAGGGAAAGGGGAAGAAGACCGACCGGGACGACGAGCTACTCTGCAGCAATAAATTCATCCAAATCGTGATCGTCATCCTGATACTCATAATGGCCTTCTGGTAATCAAACCCAGCACTTTCGTTACAATCCTAATTACTTAATCGAACATCAGGTTTCATTGATGTTTTAAATTACAGCTTAGTGGCGATGGCTACGTTGTACTTCTTGGAGTATCAGAAACGCAGCAGCTTGGAATGGTCAGCTGTGGCTAGCAACGGGATGCTGGCGATCAGACCGGTTCATCCGTCGACCGCGTCGAGCACGCCGAATTACGATCCTAGGTACAACTCGTTGCTCGGGAGCACGTTGTCCTCGCACACGAAACACAACTCGCATAGCAGGGGTTTGGACGGCGGGCTGTCGGTGAAGAACGCGTTCTCCACGCAGGCTCCTCACACAAAGCAGCAGCTCTATTCCCAAGAGATCTGGTTCCCCAGCCACTCCGGGCCACAGCAAAAGCTCGACAAGAACAGGTATTCGATTAACACTATGACGTCCTGTGGCTTCACCGGACGTCGTAGTGTTGATACGAAGTTGGGCGAAACTTCCGATGACCATCGTTCTTCGAATTGGTTAAAATTTTGGAAATATATTTTCTTGTTAAAAATTAAGATTGCAAGGATTTTGTTACTTGCTGTGCGAAATATCTCTTCAAACACGTAGGAATATCCTTTGTATGTAGTCAAATAAGCGTCACCCGAATATGGGTGCCACCTGACTGCTGTCGGTAATATAGGAAACGACTTCGAAATGGTACAACATTTTTTCTCGAATCTCCAAAAATCTTTAACAAAAAATATTATATTTCCAAAATTTCAGCCAATTGACGGTTTTCGAAAGTACAGACCGAAGTTTTTTTTTAATTATATGACATATGAAGTGCACAATTTAATAATTTGTTAAAACTGTTTAACAGTGAATTCCCAGGGAACTGGCTGAGTAGAAGCGGGGCAGGTGCCGTGCCTAGCAACGTTGACGAGAACGATCAAGCAACGGACGCTGAGTCGAGCAAAGCTCCGATTGCGCTCGGTAGGCCTGCGAACTGTCCCAGACACTTCAGTGAATTCGAGAACCCCTGTCAGGTAATTCTTCGTTATTTACATTGTTTTAACTGTGTCTAACGGATGTAATCAATGTTTTAGGTGTTCTGTTGCACGACGAAGATGCATCAGTTCGAAGAACCGCAGCCTGATCATCCCCCGGAGAAGAAATCGATCTGTAAGAATATTTCTCTTGTTCCTCAAACAAAAATAAACAGATAGACAGTTAAAAATGTATGAATTATATGTTTCTAATGTCTAATCTGTTTCATTATCTTATCTACTCTTAATTATCTGTTTCTAACGTCGAAATGTCCGATCTAAACTCTATGAATGTCATGTGTCTTTCTCTCGCTGTTCATTTATGCGTGAACTCTTACTGTTTCAATGTTAAATATTTTGTTTGTATCTTTCAGCAGATCATTTAGAGCAGCCGTTGAACGTGCACGAGGAGAAGCGTAAGATAAGCAAGAGTTTCCAGAATGGGATCAACCCCTCGGACCCTAGCACGCAGACCCTTGTCAAAGAGGTAATATCAAATTAACGTACAACGAATCCATATCATATAACAACCATAACGTATAACATCCATATCGAATTAACATACAACGAATATAAAAAATATTCAATATTAATATGTTAAATATTCAACTAATATTATACATTAAATATTCAACTAATATTATACAATATCCAACTAACTGTGTTGAATTGTCTGTTGCAGAATATTTACAAGTACCAGCACAAAAGAACGAGGCGAGAGACGAGTGTCGGGGACTGGGCAGAGGTAGCCAGCAACGCTGCCGGCTCGTTGCCACCGGAACCGAAGCCACAGCTGTGGATAGTAGCCGAGAGCTTCAACGCATCCCTCGATCAGAAGTATTGCTCCGCGTCCTCGCAGGACACACCGAATAATATCACCTGCGTCGTACCCCTCTCGAAGTACATGCCTGACGTGCAGCTCACGTTACATTTCGTGTAAGCCAATTCATTAAACGATTGAACATAAAATATACCTAGAATACTTATTCTAGGGTAAAAAAATAAGGTGAAAATCAAGAATAAAAAAATTAAATAATTGATTTTGAGGAAATTTTTTTCTGATGAACATTTTCTTGTATTGATTTTCTCTGTCAACAGTGGAATGCCTTGGTACGGGTCGGTGGTGAAGCAGTGCGCTTCACCGACGAGCCCAGGCGTCGACGAGTCCCTGACCTGCGGTAGGAAGTTCACGGTGCAACAACCACAGACCCAGAAGAGCGACATTGAAAATAATAATCAGCAGGGTGATCAGTCTTTTCCGCTGGACGTTGCTCACTATCCTAGGAGGACCTTGAGGTTTCGGGTGCCCACTGTACAGCCTCAAGAGGTAACAATACCATCAGTCTCCGAATCGGCTGAAATTTTGGAAATAAGACATATTACAAATTAAGATTGCGAGAAGGAGTTTTCTCTTTGATTCGAGCAAAAAATTTTGTACCATTTTCGAAGTCGTTTCCTACATTATCGGCATTCCTGGTCCAAATTACCGGCAGTAATTTCCTGCATTACCGGCGGGCGTTTCGCCGAAATTCTTCGATAAATACTGAATGAAATATTCGGTTTTTTACAGAATATCTGTAAGATTAAACACGGCGTGGATTACTCGGAGTACACGTTGCACTTCTACCGAGACTGCGAGGAATAGTAATCGAGATGCAAGCAGGATATCCTTGTGCCTTCGTAACGTATTTCCCTGAACAGTGAAATTCTGAAGCCTTATATATATTTGGTAACGTATCTATATAACTAAAATCTGTAGCTGTATTTTCTATGTTACTACGATGGGAACCGACGATAGAGACTAGCCAGCGGTCGTATACGACTTTACGATTGCCCCGTACCACGGAATTCGAACAATTTTTTATTCAGTTTCAAGATATCGTTCAGTGTAAGATAGTACTGTACAAAGTAATTTAAATTAATTTCGAACGATGTAAATAATTTGTTGTTTTAATTAAATGTTGCAGCCATCGATTCGAATTTCGATTACAGTTCCAATCTAATTTTGATTATTTATATTGATTAATCGCGTTGATTCGCGAGACTCCCGGTTCGACAGGCCCAGGAAAATTGATGTCAATTCGACGATACGCGAACTTGTTTGATTTTCAATTCGTTCTTTTTATATCCGATCGGAAACTTTGCGATGGGGCAGATGCTTCGACGCGATCGAAGGACGTCTGCCTGTTGAACGTGTACAAAGCAATATCTACTATTAGAATCTTTGTTTAAGATTTCAAATCCCTGAATGAATTCGTAGAGTTTCAAGTTCCTAAAAGGCATGTATGATAAATTTTCTCCACTGATTAGATGCATTGCACAATTTCTTCACACTCACCCTATGTAAGAAATTATTCACTGCATGCTAATAGACCCGTTCGAAACGTAACGATAATTAAGTATATACGATTCTATATAAGTTCTTCGTATCCACACGAGATTCCAAGTGATATCTAATATTTTCTATTTATACGATTAGAACCTCGTCGCTTCTAAACACTTTTATTATTTTATTCGAACCGTCGACGATATTACTAGGTGTTGGAATTCATTCGTAGCGTTTTTTTAAAAAATATTATTTATTATATAAATTAAAAAATACGTTAATTAAAGTATTGCACTTTCTACCACCTTTGCCCGTCTTTGGAAGAACTCTTCGTCTTACAAAACGCTACGAATTAATTCCAAAACCTAAGGCGATGTTCACAATTGTGACTTATTTCAAGATGGCTCTAAGCATTCGCTCAAGTTGCTGTCACTTCGCATTTTACTAATCGAAATATTAGTTCTTATTAATAGAAACATAATATGATCTTACGAATATATATAACATAAGAATGAAGAAATCTTAAAATTATAATAATTCTTATTTTATTCATTGAAATAAGAACTGACAGCAACTTAAGCAGACGCTGAAGGCCATTTTAAAAATAAGCCTAGTGTACTACCTGCGCCATCTCTTACAAAACGCTACGAATTAATTCCAACGCGTAATAAAAAGGAGGAATCATCGCTTTTGCCGTCCATACGAATTTCGTGAATCCCAAACGTTTGATAGTGTAAAAATAAATGGAAATTGTTGAAATTGTACAGTGATTAAAGTCGCGCTGTACAATTGGTGGCTACAGAATTTACTTGAAGCATTAGAATCTACGTTAAACGAATAACAACTAGTGTCCCATGGTTCAAAGATATTTTCATAGTACCTATTTACTCGTTACTATATTCAAATAGTAATATTATAATTGATGCTAGATGTAATTCACCTAAGGAGCGTAGAGTAATTTCTTAAGTATACAGCTAAGAGGATATTTGTAAAGAAATGATATTAGCTTACGTTTCTTTTACGCATTTGTATATTTTCCATTATCATTTGAATTGTACCATTTTATTACGTCAGATCTTATTGTTTCGGTGTATTTATTCGTTTAGAAAAATGAGAACGCATATTTTCGTTTGTCTTTCATAATTATATTAGAATTATAAGATAAACTCTTAACTAACTCATTCCAAATGATTTATAGTACTCACTGTACGAACAAGACACTTCTTTACAATGTAACCACCCAAGTGTAATTTGTACATATAGATTAGATGGCGAAACTCACGGGAAACCGTCGTTCCGCGAATTGGCTGAAATTTTGGAAATAGGATATTCTTTATTCAGAATTTTATTACCGTTTCAAAGTCGTTTCCTATATTACCGACAGCGGTCGAGTGCGTTTACTGCTGCCGGTAATGTAGGAAACGACTTCGGAACTGAAAATTTTTCTTCGATTCGCCAAAAATCCTCGCGATCTCAATTCTTAACGAAAAATATCTTGCTTCCAAAATTTGAGTCAACTCGGAGAACGATTGTTTATTCGAAGTGCAGCCGGTTAGATTATACAACGATTGTGTAATTTTAATCACGTGGTGAAAAATCTGTTGAAACGAAATTCGAGGAAACGCGTTGAACAAAAATTGATCGCCTCTTCGGGATGATATATTAATTTTGTGATCTCCGCGTAGAAATTACTAGCGAATAATCGAAGTGCAATTTTTCATGTGTAAGTAGATGTTATCGGTTACGATTTACTATAATCGTGATTAAGCGATCGAATTCACTAGTCTCGTTATATACTCTGTTCTGAATCTAACAGTTTCCTTTTCCCCTTACCACTAATACACAAGGTAATATTATACATACCTGTTGGCTTCGTTAAGCGAACTTCTATTTATGTACACTCGGAACGAGCAGGTGGGAATGTATGTAAATGTTATAATCACGTATTTATGAATGTATCAAGACAGATTATATATACACGTAAACGGATCTGTATTAGTAGGAAAATAAATATACTGCTCCAATCGATGTCTACCTTCCATTTAATCACTTCCAATAATTTACGTACATCGTTAAATTAGTTAGACACGTACTTGCCTGGCATTGGGTTGGCAAGAAAGTGATTTCGGATTTTTAGTATGAAATAAGATTTTGATAAAGGTATTTTGATGTTCATTTTGATAAAAGCATAACAGAAGAACAAATGTTGTACGTTTGTAGAAATTGGAGTTACTTTCTTGCCATGCCAATACCTTGGGAAGTACAAGAAGAGGAATAATGATCTCTCGCAACGTTCGAAAGAGGATGTGACTCATTCCAATTACACAAATGCCCTACATACGCGACATTTCGTAATTTGCAATATGTCATCTGTAACACTGTGATGCTGGAATAGGAAATACGAAGAGTATAAAAATGAAACTTAATCCTACGATGTCATTGATTTTTCCAAAGTTCCTTCTTAAGTTTCAACTGCGTTTAACATCACTCCCATGCAGAATAGAAGAGAACTGATAAATGATACACATTTATGGATATTTGAAAGTAACCTAAGTCCAATTGTACATAATATTATATTTAATCAAGTTGAAAATTCCTACTGACATAACAACAATTTTATTAACATAGAAATGTTGATATTAACACTGAACCTACAACTTAAATGACCCTTCTTAAATCCGTCAATAAAAATGAAGCAAAAATGGTTTTCTCATATTAGTTTAAATTGTAACTACACATTACTCTGATGTCGAACTAAAATATTAATGCCAGTATTTAATAGCATTCAAATATAAAAAGTATCTATATAGTATGCTAGTGTACAAGATTTATTACGGTAAGTTTAGTGTTAAAGTGGCTTTACTTTTTTCGAATATGGACTTAGGCTGCTTTCGAAATAAAAGACTCATTTATTTCATATGAAAATTATTTCATAAGTTAACGTTTGTATGTATTTATGACCTCCTTCTGTTCCTTCTTGATGGCTCGAATCAACGTCAGACTTAGGACTGCTATTATTATCTGCAAAAGAATTCCATTATTAAATCAGTAATTGAACATACTGTGAAGTTATATTAACACTAAACCTACCGTCAGATTTTAGACACAAGTATACTATATTGACACTTTTTACATTTGAATGCTATTTAATATTGGCATTGATATTTTAGTTTCACGTCAAATTAAGTTATAGTTACAATTTTAACAATATGATAAAACCATTTGCGCTTTATTTTTATTGACGAGTTTAAGAAGGGTCATTTGACCGTGGTAGGTTTAGTGTTAAAATTCTTATAGTGCTAGGTCAAGCATGGGGTATAGGACAGAGAGTCTTTAGAGATAGTATTAAGAAAAGGATGTTTTTATTTGACTCACTTATAAAGCCAATGAGGCATGGTATAGAGGAATGTATGAATAAGTTCAATTGCAAAGCAAGTCATAAACCAAGTATGGGGTATAGGAGAGAGAGTCTTTAGAGATAGTATTAGGAAAAGGATGTTTTTACTTGACTCATAAAGCCGATGAGGCATGGTATAGAGGAATGTATGAATAAGTTCAATTGTAAACCAAATCATATCCTTGGGTCGATAATGCTACAATAAAACATTATATATCTATATATATTAAAATTCTTATCTTACATGGAGCATGCAGAGTCCCAAAGCCACGCCGGTTAGCCAGCCTGATCTACCTTCCAGGAACCATGAAATCTCTTCGACGCAGCCATAGAAGTAAGCATTCCCTGTGACTTGGTTCCTACACTCTGTAGGCAGTGGTTTTCTCAGTTTCAAGTAATCCATGGGCCCATCAGCACCGCAGCAACCAATCTATATATAATGTAATAACATTGGAGCAATTGTTAAATCATGAATAAAATATACAGGGAACTACTTGGCAGTATTTTAGGGACGTATTCTGGAGGTCAAAATGAAACGAAGAGAAAGAGTAGAAAAATTGCGTTTGAGGCTTCCTTAATTAATTATTGATGATTTAAATTTCGACGATTTCGCGCCTGAAGCAGGCAACCCGACGGGCAGAGCTGTTTGTTTTTAGCACGCGCCTACTGATCTCGGTCGGTCGGATAATTAGGTTGAATGCGTATCGACGCGATGAAATAAATGTAATACC
>SHCU01000248.1:138287-152852 GCA_004307685.1 Ceratina australensis | reverse complement strand
ATGCCTATGTAAAATTCCTCGACGTCAAGGATGTCGATCAGCTCTTGGAAACCTGGGTCGAACTTGAGCCACATGCACAACCCGAACATCGAACTTCCAAGTAGCTAAATAAACAAATTAAGTAAATTTATATAATAATCTTAATTATGTAATATAATAATCTTAATTAATAACCTTAATTATATTTAAAATAAGTAATACAAATGTGAGAAAATTAAATAATTAAGAGAGCTAAATAAGTAATCAAGAATTCATCAATAATTCATTGTTTATCAAACAATCAAATCGATTTTATTTAAACACATTTTCACACGACAGCTACCAATATTTTTATAAACATATATATCGATAATTGGTTAATTATTTTTTTAATAATTCTATCTTAATAAGAATTTCTAATAATTCTAATTTAATACAAATCTATTATCTCTCTAATAATTCTATTCCATGCTTCGTTAAATTCATTTTTATTTCGGATTGGAATATATTATCGAATCGAATTTCATTCCTAATATTTAGCCGAGCCATTGAAGTTTCGTATTCGTCACGCTGATAAATACAGATACGACTGCTGTACTGACTCACATCGATTGAAAACCGACTAATACACCTTGCGATTCAATTAAATCGTAGCGTACGATTATCAAATCCGTAATAATAAATAAAAAAGAATTATAATAACAGTAAAAATAATATTTGAAATATCAACAGAATCGTCTAATATTTTTCAAATCACACTATGCTTCACTATAATAAAAATAAATTTCATTAGAAATCGTTATATCTCTTGTTCACTCGTTTACCCATATGATGGCATTCAAGCAGAAGATTACGAATTTGATGCATTGAATCCGCTGCTCCAACTGGGGTCCAGTCTTGGCGACCATTATTCAAACGTTCTTTCGCTGTATCAAGTTGAAGTATAAAAACTAGAAAAACCGTATCAAATCGAATGAAAGTAGAAAAATTGTATCACGATGAAACACACAGGGATCCGACGATTAATGAAAGGAAATATAGAAATATAACTGGAGACAAGTTAACGTTGCGATGATACACATCATATTCACCTATTCTACCTGGCATTCTCTTTATCGCCGACAAATATAAGATAACTGGATAAGCACGCCCTAGATAAAATGATTCGTGCCGAGTGATTCATTCTCGTGTACGGTATATATATTATCGTCGATTCCAGAGGAGTGTATATCGTTCATCGTTCATTAGCAGGTGAACGTCTTTCAAGATTATTTCAGGCTGTTATTATTATTATGAAAATGATCCCTTCTAAGGCAGCCTCGAGGAGTCATTAACACTTTGATTTGATTGCGCGTTTACAGTGAAATCTCCATCGGGCCGCTAACCGCAACAAAGAAGAATGTAAATATTAGAAGATTCAGGGAAGTAGCTGGAAAATTGTTAGGGTTCACTGACGGTAGAACGAATCCTTGTCTCCGTCGGAGTCAGCGTGATATCGCCCTTCTGAAAAATGCGAAATATGAAATTAAGCGATACTTCCGGAAACATTTGACAATGAAATTTTGGAAATGTGATATTATTTGTCAAAAATTAAGACTTTGGCGAATCGAAGAACAATTGTTTACCATTATCGAAGTCATTTCCTACATTGCCGACAGGCAATTCCTACATTGCCTATATTCGTGGCCCGTATTACCTACAGTCGTTTCCTACATTATCGGCACTCCTGGTTTGCACTGCCGGCAGTCATTTCCTGCATCGTTGCAGGATGTTTCGCCGAAATTCTTTGATAAATACTGAATTAAATGTTTGGTTTCCTATAAGAATTGTCCTTTTTTCCTATAAGATAAGTTTTCTATGAGATTTCAAGGACAAGTTGTTAAATATTCACTCTAGAGAAAAATGTTTCAAATAAAAGTTGTAGATCTAGGCGAGATCTATAAGAAAGATCCTCATCACTTTTCTCCTATCTCTACTGATAAGCGAGTTATCAGCGAAAAACTGAATTTTAGGAGTTTTAAAACGACAGTGGCGCCGGCAGAATCGATCAGCCGGTGGCGAAAGTAGGAACTAAAATTTTTACTCCTAAAAATAACGTTTTTAATTAATAACTCGCGAACCGTTGGTCCTAGCGAAAAATGTTTTATATGAAACTTGCACGGTTTTTTACGGGCTATAAGATGGCTATAATGATTTCCCCCTAATTAGCCTAATTAACGAGATATCAAGGTCAAATTGTTTAACCTTCACTCTAGCGAAAAATGTTTCAAATAAAAGTTGTAGGTCTAGGCGAGATCTATAAGAAAGGTCCTCATCACTTTTCTCCTATCTCTACTGATAAGCGAGATATCGGCGAAAAACTAAATTTTTTGGGAGGAGTTTGAGAAACGTTCATCTAAACATATAAACGATATCAGGAACCCTTCTTCTAATTTTAGACTTTAACGATATCCCAATTTCCTGTAATAATACAGATAATACCAATAATGTACAAATTTAATACAATAATAGAATAATACAAATAATATACAAATTTAATGCAATAATACAGATAATATACAAATTTAATACAATAATACAGATAATACAAATAATATATAAATTTAATACAATGATAGAATAATACAAATAATATACAAATTTAATGCAATACTACAAATGATGCACAAATTTAATACAATAATACAATAATACAAAACTAAAATTTAATCCAACAATACAATTTTTATATATAACACAACTAACAATCTAACAACTGACTTCATCTCATATTTCATGGGAGACTGATAATCGTGCGTGTTGACGCGATAACGTAAAATCTCCGTGGAAGAATCTCAGCTACGTTACATGGACCAACAGCATCATCATTTACACAGATGGATATGTATACATGCCGGGCCGAATAGTGGGGATTGAATTGACATCGGGCAAGAGCAACCCGAGACCTCTGCTGATGTGGAACTCTGACCAGTAGCCTGAAAAAGAATCACACGTCACCTCACGATCGTACACTCCTTATTCTCGATTCATCTCCCGTGTTTTCTGTTATGCAAGAATTCATGCTGCTTCAAATCCTCATCGTTTTCTCCGTGCTGGCTACGGCGATCCCGAAGCCGGACGAACACTCATCCCGGGTGATAAATAAGGTTTGCCAACGATCACTCATCGTTTCAATTGATCCTGATAATTATCTGCTAAAGAGACAAATGATAGCGAAGAATTCATTCTGTTTAGTTTATGGATAATTAGGTAGCACTCTACTTATAACCTCGTGGGTATCAGAAGATTTCATATTTTAAATAAACATATTAGAATTTATGTTCTTCCTGCGTTTAATCCTGATATTCTTAGTAAGTTTGCGAATTGATTTCAGGAGCCCAGCGATGAGCAGCACTACGTCGACTCGCAGCATAATCCGGCGTACGACCATGAAGCCTTCCTCGGAGAGGAAGCCAAGACGTTCGATCAACTCACGCCTGAAGAAAGCACCAGGAGATTAGGAATAATCGTTGATAAAATGGACAAAGATAAGGATGGTTTCGTAACAGGCGAAGAATTAAAAGACTGGATATTGTATACTCAGCAACGTTACATCAGAGACAACGTCGAACGTCAATGGAAGTCTCATAACCCTGAAGGGAAGGAGAAACTCCCATGGACCGAGTACTTGGCGATGGTCTACGGCGACATGAACGAGCACGAAGCTGAGAACCTTGACAAGTCTAAGGATAACAACTTCTCGTATATGATTATGCTTAAGAAGGATCGTAGGAGGTGGTCAGCAGCTGATTTAGACGGCGATGATGCCCTCACGAAGGAGGAATTCACCGCTTTCTTGCACGCAGAGGAGGCTGAACATATGAAGGATATCGTTGTTCTTGAGACCATGGAAGATATCGATAAGGATGGCGATGGGAAGGTGTCCGTCTCCGAGTACATCGGTACATCAAATTATTTATCTTTGATTTCTATATATTCAATTCGTATAAAGATTCTCTATATAAGAATTCAATACTATTATGTACAATATCGAAGAACGGGATTACTAACCATTTCAGTTCCCTCCTTCTCTTACATGCAATAGACCCATAGTACAATATCGAGATACGTCAATGTTATTATGTATCTTTTCTAGGTGATTTGTACGACGGTGTTCAAGGGGAGGAAGAGCCTGAGTGGGTGAAGAACGAGAGAGAGCAGTTCTCCATGTATCGTGATAAGAACGGCGACGGTTTCCTGGATTTCGATGAGGTAACGTATTCGTACATCCCAGAATCTTATGAAACCTGGAATTCTTTTAACCCTTTGATTACGACAGAGTTTCAAACATATTGGTTGTATCGTACGGTAAGAGTTCGGTTGCCAATTCGTTTCAGATGCCAATAGTAATATAGGTACGATTTTAGTAAGCACCTATTGGTACCTGTAGTAGTCAAAAGGTTAATATAAATATTCAGGCTTCTTCTATTTGTATAGAAGTACATCTTGCAATTTTTTCCTCACATTTTATTCGAATGTTGAGAATCCTTGTTCCAAGTGTGTTCTAAAATTTGAAAGATCGCAGACTTGAATTAAAGTATTCTTACGTACAAAGAAATATTCAAGTATGTTTTTTACTTGGTATAGAATATTAATTCATATGTGTTTATTTCGTTATTTAAAGAATTCCTGATGTCACATTGTTCTCACTTTTGCCGACACCAAACTTATATCCTCACGTGACAATTTTTCATTCTAATTCCCTTGCAGTATACTTTTCTACAGTAACTCAAAACTTCCTATGAAATTCTTCAACGAACCTTCTAATCCCAATGCGCAACACNNNATGCACGACACTCTCCTTACACTGAACATCATATTCCAATATTAATTATTATTATTATATCATTTCTCATAATACTAAAATTTTAAGTAAATATATATAATAAATTTTCGTTAAATCCTGAAAATCTTCAACGAACCTTCTAATCCCAATGCGCAACACTCTCCCTGCACTCAGCATTATATTCCAATAAAAATATCCAACTAATCATCTCATACGATTGGCAGGTGAAGGCTTGGATCATCCCAGCGGATTTCGACCACGCGGAAGCGGAATCCCGGCACTTGATATTCGAAGTTGACACGGACGCCGATCAGAAGCTCACTAAAGACGAGATACTGGACAAGTACAACATATTCGTCGGTTCGAAAGCCACGGACTTCGGCGAGGCGTTGACCAGGCACGACGAGTTTTAAACGAACAATAACAGGCCATCGAACATTAACAATGTATAAAGCATTTACTTATTTATCTGTAGTTAAGAATCATTTTTACAACTGCTTTTTACCTAAAGATGACGCATTATATCTTTTCTAACTGTAAATACAAAACGAAATAAACTTTTCTACGTGAGATTCAACGCCTACCTGATAAATCGTTGCATTGTGTAACGTCGAAGGAACGTGATAAAGAATTTATCTGATAAGCACTCGAAACTATTTCTAACGGTCACAATCACCGATGAGATGAAACGTCGAACTTCGCAACAATGGCATCTGATTTGCGCCGACTGCTAATCGCCGCAGCGTTGCTTCTCTCAGGTAGGCAATCGAAGTGTCTGATAATTAAACGAAACAGTTAATGATAAGTAAACATCGTTTTGTATATTTAATGTCTGTCATTGATCTTGATTCGTTTTACAGTTGACCGAGCCGCAGGCTACGATATAGTGATTAGCCGTTTCTCAGAGGGTGAAGCATACTGCTTCAAATATCGTTGGGTCAGCTCGGAAAACATTAATTCGTATAACTGCACAGGAAGCAAGAATGTCCCTTGCATCGACCCTCAGATCACAGGAGGTAATTATTGTTTAAAACGCGAGTTATCCATAAAACGATTCAAAGTAGGGGCGTTCGACGTTTCGACTCTTTAGAAAATCAATTTTTCTGCCAGAAAAAAGCGTTAAAAATTGATTCTCACATCGAGTAATCAATTCTTAGGTATTTCTGGCAGAAAAATCAATTTTTTTTGCCAGAAAATACGAATGTTTGAATCCATTCTTTGCTGAGAATCGAACATCCCTAATTGAAAGTATCCTCGTAGACTCGTTGCCGAACACGACGAAACTCTGGGAAGATAAGGACAATAATTCGGATTACTTATGTTCAGCCAATGCTGGCAGCAGCTGCATCAAATACACGTTTCTGTACAACAGTAAAGGTAGGTGATCAATGTTACGTAGATACGAATCGAGATTAGAAACTCTAATCGAAATCTAATCGTCGCAGTTGTCAACACGTCGTCGTTCTGTGGGAAAGTGATAGAGGATAATACGCTGCCGGTGATCTCAGGATGTTATCAGCAACACGTCAGTACAATCGTTCATTTATGTTCATTCTTCAAATATTCTTATATCTATTTTTATTTATATCATTTATCAATCGGGCTCGTAACATTTTTACATCTGATTATTCGTTACGTTCCAGGTGAACGGGTATCTGCTGGAGATGTGCGTCTGCCCGCCGCGAATCGGTCGGGAACCTTGCAACACCTCGTCGAGTATCAGATACTCGAATAGTTTCATCGGTTTCATGGTTCTACTCGTGTACGCGAGACTCAGTTATCTTGTGTAGTCACCAAACTCCGTAAGATAATTCAATTAATTTGTATGGCTTTCAAATTCCATAAGGTAATCCAATTATCTTGTACGATTCTTAAATTCCATACGAAAATCTATTACCTAATTCAATTACCTTGTATGGTTCTCAAGTCCCACTAAAAATTCCATAAAATGATTCAATTATCTTGTACGATTCTTAAATTCCAGTAAAAGTTCCATGAAATCATTCAATTATCTTATATGACTCTTACACTCCATAAGAAATTACTGAAAACAATTCAATTACCACATAATAATTCAATTATCCTTGTATTCCTTTCAAATTCCATAAGATAATTCGATCATTTCGCGTCCACTGTATTCACGGTTCTCCTCACGTCGGTGAGATACTTCAAACAAACCCAGATTCCAACGTTCAACATTTATTTTCGGTCAAACGTATGTACAGCTCGTCTCGGTTATAAATCGTATCTCCTCTAAAAAATTAACAATATATCCCCGCGTCAGTAGCGGCTAGAATCTCTTTCGTTCGAACAGGAGAAATATGTATATATATATTTATATGATCTTTCTCTATTTACATCGAATAAATATACGAGTAAAACCAGCAAGAAAATTCTGTACTCACGAGATCAAACAATAAACTTTCCACAAAGATACATCAAAGCTAAACTAACTCAGCCTTACGATTCGCAACTAAAAGCTTACACAGACGAAAAACACATACAAGTGTATGTATATATATATATATATATGTAAGTTTGGCAACGATTTGTAAAAACGAATACCGGATCTATAAGTCAGAAACGAAATCCAAGGTTCGTTAATTAAGTCGAACCGGTTAACACTTTGACTGCCGCGTCACCCATATTCCGGTGACACTTGTTCGACTACTCGCATATTCGTACGCGTTTGAAAAGATATTTCGCAGACAAAGTAACAAAACTATCGAATATCAATTAATCTAAACTATCGTTATAGAAGTAACACGAAAACGGTTTAAGAAGATTATATAGAACGTAAAACTTCGAAACATTCTGTACAAAGCTGGGCTTGCTCGGGACAACTTGGACAATAAGTTGTCGTTTTCTTTAACCCTTCAATTTACCCTTCAACGGACCGGACTGTCGAAGCGAAAGGGTTAAATTGACTCAATTACATTGGTTATAATAAAATAATATATATATATATTATTAAATTGAATCTATTACATCGTTTATAATAAAACAATATATATATTATTAACCCTTTCGCTTCGAGCGCCGCTTATAATTCTCTCGTGTTTCTGATCGGCCCATTCGACGTCTTTTACTAGCGCCTAACGCCTCCTCCGGAATCGTTTTTCCGAACGGCGATATCACGCTGACTCCGACGGAGACAAGGATTCGTTCTATCGTCAGTGAACCCTGACAATTTTCAACATTTCATATATATAGAACACTACTATCAAGTTGCGTCCTCATGGCGTGAACGGCAGGGAACGTGTTAAGCAAATAATTTTGATCCGCGTTCTATTCGAGGGCTTGATCGTGTAGGGGTGTAGGAATCACAAGTTTTGGACGGATCTCTTCTAACGTGAAGCTCGACTCTACATCGAGGAGGCGGACATGCGACTATAAGCTGCGTGGCTCTTTGCGCAGTAACTGGCGGCGTACGTACAAACGGTGAAGGCTAAAACGAATATCCCGACGAAAACGTAGATCCACAATTGTGGGAACCTTCCCGGCAGCCACAAAATTGTGAACTCTACCATCTTCTCTTGTGTATCTAAAAAACGAACAAACGAAACGAGGAACGAAACGTAACGAAACAATAATAACGGCTAATGCTCCTTTCCCATTGAGAATCTCCGTCGAGGTTTTAGATTCCGCTGGGTTCCCTGAGGTTCTCAACAGTTGAAACGCAGACGATTCTCGCAGACGAAAATCTCGACGGAGATTCTCAGTGGGAAAAGACGTTAACAATAAACTTCTGGTCTAAAGGGAACGTGAAATGTTTCTCTAACCGATATATGCGAGTCCGTAACCCGTGTGAGGCGTGCCCATTCTGTAGGAGCACGTGGGTATCTGCACCTCGTGGACGTCGCCTACGTCCATTCGTAATTGATACAACGGCGTTTCGTACGGAGGTAGGATCCAGATCTCGCTTAACTGATCCGTAGCTGTGTCCAGGCTGATATGCATCGCTTTATGCTCGTGGGCTGTGAATATTATCTGAGGCGACAGCTCCTTCAGCACCTGATATCAAATAAAATTGATTCTTAATAATGGATCTCATCGCCAATGCATTCAATTACAAGTAACTTTTTAACCATAAATAAACAATCACTAGAATTCTTTCTAGCTAGCCGCTGCATAGATCAGAATTTCACTTACGTTCTGAACGAAGGTGCCAGGCATGAACAACAAAGGCATGTGACTAAGTACAATATTCGTCGTGTTCCTCTCTGCGTAATCATTGAGGAACGCATCCTTCGGTGCTTCCGGCATCGTATGAGTCAACCTGTTCACCTGATATCACAACAATTTTCACCATTTGCTATTTAAATCACGTCTAGTTATTCACCTTGAAGAATGTCACTGTTTTATAGACCAAAGTGTCCGGCTGGCTGTAAGCGAAATTGAATCGATTGTGAATGTTCGTCGAGACGGAGTCCATCTCTCCACCGATATCGTTGTCACCAGGTAGGTAAATTTTCTAAAAAAATAAAGATTATTTTAGTAATCAAAAATAATTTTTGTAAAAAAAAATAAAGAGTATCTTAGTATTTAGTATCTTATTAGAGTAAAATCTTACGAGACCAGAAGCAGTGTTCAGAGTCATGACGCATTTCAAGATTGCCTTAAGCATTTAATTAAGTTTGTTTCATTCGTTCTTATTTCGATTAATAAAATAAGAAATGATTGCAACTTAAGCAAATGCTCAAGACGATCTTTACTCTTTTGCTACCAGAGTCTAGACGTCTTATTACTTAAATATGATACTAATCGTCATTTATTTTTATGGGATGTATCTATAATATTCTAACCAAAATAAGCAATTTTGCAAATTGACATACATAAGTAAGTAACACTATAGACAGATAATTCCTTTGGTAGCCTTGACACATTCGATTAAAATAATAATGAATACCCGTCACATATTTGCGATGCCGTACTCAGGTAAGAAAATCGTATCGTCACATACGCAACACTGATAGCGAAAGGATTAAGTCACGACTCTGAACACTGCTCTAGGAATGAACCGAGTTGGACGTTATACCATTATATGATCCGGTATTTGAAAGATCGAGTCCAGCCTCCTTTTGTATTTATTAAAACTCTCAGCGTCGCTGATGTGACCCTCGTCCATCAGGTCTCCCAGGAAGGCGACGACGTGCGGGCTCGAGTGGTCCAACGCTCTTGAGAACGTGCTTTTCAAGTACCTGGAAATAGAGCACTGTGGAACGAAACGTATATCAATCGGTGTCGTCAAGATCTGATCGAAGAGAGATTCGTGATCCGATGTTAATCGTCGGTCGTACTTATCGCTGTCCCATCTGGCTACCCAAGCACCCAAGTAATTCTCGTTTCTCTCGCCTAGGATCTGCGGGTCTGCGACCAGCAGCACCTTCACGCATTCGGTGCAGTCTCTCCTCGACCATTTCAGCCTCTGTATGTCGTACACAGAATACTCGTTGTAGATCACGGCTGCCAGCAGCAGAAGGAACACGGCGATCGCTCTATTCTTTAATCTGCAGGAACGTGTCGAGTTATGAATTGAACGTAAACGGATTGAGTTACGTAACGTCTGATAAATGGGTACTTGCCTGTTTCGTCGCAACATTTCTAAGATTTCTACGCTCGTTTGATGACATCGGTAACGTCGATACGAGCAGACGAGATGTTCACGTAGGAACGGCGATCGTTCATCGACATGATCTCGTTTTTTCTATTAATTCAATTACCGAGAGGTTATTCGATTAAGAGAGGCACGATACACGTACGAGGGGTGTTCGATCACGAATTAAGTGATTCGGTAGGAGATCCGGGTTTGAGAGCTGGTTTACTGCTGTGTTTGGATCAGTCTTCGTTCTGAACTGTTGGGATAAAATCGATATTTAGGAAGCGTTGGCGTAGGAGAATTCGGAGCAGAGGCTCGCGCTCGGGTTAAGTTTGCACTGTTTAGCATTTACAAGAACCAGGGAGAATATATATTTTTTAGAATTGTAATTTTTATCTTGTTCAAATCGAATGTATTGTGAAAATGATTAATAAATCAATGGGAACGATTGTTGTTGTTTCGTCGGATGGCTAAATGACCAAAAGACAGTAGGTGATGAGTTAGAAATCGGTCAAAAGATTCTGAAGAATTATTGAAGAATAAGGGATGAACGAATATGGATATAATAGATATAATAATAATTGAAAAAAGAGAACAACACAATATGTAACATGATAAGTTCAAGGCAACTAAAAGTATACTTTATGATAAGAGGTAATTGAAATTATAATATAATTCAGAATTGTAATAATTGAAACTAGAGAACAACTAAAAAAATAATTGATGATAAGAGGTAACTGAAATTATAATATAATTTAGAATTGTAATAATTGAAACTAAAAAGACTGAAAGACAGAATTGAAACCATAATACTTTAGAATATATCAAAAATAGGTATCAATTAAGAAATATAATAATTGAGAATTCGAGGCAATTCAAACTATAATAACTTAAAATATATATTAATTGAAAATAGTTGAAAATACACTAATAGAAAATAGCATTGAAACCATAATACTTTATAATACATCAAAAATATAATAATTGAAAATTTGAGGCAATTCAAATTATAACAACTTAAAATATATAATAATTGAAATTGAAACCAACTTAAAACACACTAATAGAAAACAAAATTGAAATCATACACATTCACAACATATCAAAAGTAAATAGACATTAAATTAATCAATAATTCAATCAATAATTAAAGATATCAAATTAATCATTCAATTAAAAATATAATAAATGTACAACAATCTCGACCATAACAATAAAAAACACTATTAACAAAAACAAAATCTCTTCAATCAGCATAATAGCCAATGCAACTAATTCCATGATTCAACCAACTCGACCATGAATTCAATTTTCCAATATATCAAGAATTGTAACAATTAATCAAATCAGTCAATTATTAATCAAATCAGGGTGTTCATTGCTGAAAACCAGAGTGTATCACTGTATCAAACACTCGTATACCCATACATGTATAATACATAATATATATATATATATTTTTTTGCCATTTTTTTTTTATTATTAAACACAGAATCACAGAGCAAACTGGACACGTCAGAGGGGCAGGAGATGTTTAATTACATAGTCTAGCTGATTCTTTTGGTACGACGCAACAGGGCTCACCTCCGTGTTTCTTTTTCATCCTCTACATATACAGCATACATACATACATATCTATACACCGTATGTACGTACATATATATATATATATATATTTTGCTTTTCTTATATTTCACTGTACAAAATATTCTCGCTGTTAAAAAATCGGTTTGTTTTTTTTTCATCAGTAGAAAACATACGAAATCGAAGGTTGAGTTAGGGGTGAGCCCGCATGGTATTATCCGCAGAGAACGGTTTCACATTTTTCGGAAGTAATCAAGTGTTGTGTGTGTGTGTGTTCTTCTTTTTTCGTTTTATTTACAAATCAAGGCAATTAATTACGTTCGTTCGTTCCTCTCAATCGTTTCCTTTTTTTTTATACACACAATATCGTACTCTCTCGCTCTCGTTGAACCCTAAATTTCATTCCCTTCGAATTAGTCGATTCATTTTTTTTTTGTACAATATATGTATATGTATAATAATAATATAATAATAATAATAATAATAATCTATCGTCCAGTGTGCAACAGGGCAACAACTGAAGAGTCCTTTTTCGTTTGTTTTCCTCCATTTTTTTTCTTCTCATATAAAAAAGTTTCGATTAAGCCGTCGCTCGACGAACGGCCTTTGTTTTTGTTATTCTATTCCGTTTGTTTTTTTTTCGTTTTTCTCTCTCGTTTTTATTTAAACTATACTCTTCGTAACTTTCTATCGTGCACGCACGCAGGCACGCGCGCACCCTTTCTTGTTTTTCT
This sequence comes from Ceratina australensis, assembly GCA_004307685.1. NCBI lineage: Eukaryota > Metazoa > Arthropoda > Insecta > Hymenoptera > Apidae > Ceratina > Ceratina australensis. The sequence continues at coordinate 140,131 of SHCU01000248.1, read as the reverse complement.
TTACACGCTACGACACGCTCCGCGACCTTCTCTCTCTTCCCCTATTCTCCCCTCGTAACTATCCTAAACACCCGCTGCTCTTCTCACACCGTTGTTATCCCGGTTAAAAAAAAGTTCGATCGGCTCGCGATGAAAATTTTGCACGCCCCCACTGGGAAAAGTGATATTTAATACTTTGCAATCGCGAAGGACATTATGAGGAATGATTCGATTATATTGTATGGTTCTTACAGTCCAGAAGATCTTACCCTACCCATTTTATATTCCAGAAAATGATTCGATTATGTTGTATGGTTCTTAGATAGCAGAGGAAATTACATAAAATGATGAGATTATCTTGTGTGTTTCTTAAGTTCCATAAGGAAATCCATAAAATAATTCAATTATCTTGCATGATTTTTAAATAACATGGGAAAATCCACTATATAATTCAATTATATTGTATGATTCTTATATTCCATTGGAAATTCCATTAAATACTTGAACTATTTAGTATGGTATTCAAATTCCCTAAAATAATTCAGTTATCTTGTATGATTCTGAAATTTCAATGGAAAATCCATTAAGTAATTCAATTATCTTGCATCACTTTAAACTTCCATAGGAAAATCCATGAACTAATTGAATTATCCTGTATGATACTGAAATTCCATATGAAAATCCATTAAGCAATTGAATTATCTTTCATGACATTAAACTTCCATAGGAAAATCCATGAACTAATTGAATTATCTTGTATGATACAGAAATTCCATACGAAAATTCATTAAGCACTGGAATTATCTTTCATGTTCTTCAAATTCCATAGAATAATTCAATTATTTTGTATGGTCCTAAATTCCCTTAGGAAATTACGTAAAGTAATTCAATTATTTTGTATGGCTCTTATATTCCACTGAGAATATCGTGATATAATTCAATTACCCTCTGTGGATTTCAAATCCCATAGAATAATTCAATTATCTTGTATGATTCTAAGATTCCTTATAATAATTGAATTATCCTGTATGGACCTCAAATTCCATAGAAAGAAATTGAATTTCCTTGTATAACGTTCAAATTCCATAGAAACTTCTCATAAAAAATTCCATTGAGTAATTGAATTACTTAATAATGTTATTAAGTCTCAAGCATACAGGTACTCCACTGATTTCGAGTCTTAACTGAACCACAGAAAATCTGCTATAAACCCTACCATAAATCGTATGTACATACATACATTTACAACCATATAAACCCTCCATATTCTTCTAAGAACCATACATACATCCATCACCATACATCGATTACCGAAAATTTCTATTAAAAACTGTATATAAAAATACCTAATCAACGTATCTCAAACCCAGATTTGAATCGATCGATCAATCACTTACAAATTAATTCGAACGAATCAATGAATTAATTAAAAGCAAACAACTTTTCCCAGCGCGCGCGTTCACGTGTGTTAAACATCTGCGGNCTGCCGCGGACAGTAGACGAGAATGTTGTAAAAGATAAAGATGAAGTCTGTCTTAACGCTAGAACCACCGCGACAGGAAATTACTAGCCAGACAAATTCATTTCATTCGATTTTTGTAAATTAATTTCATTAATTAAATACGAGGATTTTTTAAAAGAGAGATTTTAATTAATTTGAGAATTTTTTGAAAAGGATTTCGTTGATTAAATTGGAGAATTTTAGAGAAGAGGATTTAATTAATTGAATTTGAGTTTTTGGAAGAGGATTTAATTAATTAAATTTGAGAGTTTTCATGAATTTAATTTAATTAATTAAATGTCAATTCATAGAAATTCATTCAATTAATTTAACTCTCATTAATTGAAATTAAGAATTCTTATAA
>SHCU01000248.1:121378-138271 GCA_004307685.1 Ceratina australensis | reverse complement strand
TTGTACACAATGTGAATCATGTTACAAGAATATTAATATTCATATATCTGTACCATATAATGACGATACCTTCATCGAATCTTGGTAGTACAAGTATTTGTAAATAAATTTGTATATTAATGTTGTACACAAAATTCCTGTTTTCTACAATGCTTTTGCAAACTCGAAACTCTACGAAATTAGGAAATAGTATATGATTAATTTAAAAATAGAATAATAAAATAAAAATTTAATTAAAAAATAGTATATGATACACGTGCACAGCGTTAGGTGTACCCACTTAGGTGTTCGAGCTCTTCTGGCACCCTCAGTTCGCTCAGATGACAAACGGATTTCTTTGTGCACTTGTACCGTAATCAACTATTGATCAACAATAATTTATCAATTTCAATAATTCGAGAAATACAACTTTCAATCGAGCAAACCACCCATTTAATAATACTTCACTAGTATTTCAGGCACCCTGTATACACAGTGCGTCTGTCTATGAAACCCAATGAGGGATCTCTCTCTCTCTCTCTCCATCTGTTTCATTGAATATGTGCAAAAACAAAGATAGTTCACATATTCGGTTCGCTGTGACCCGTTATCTCCACCTGATAACGGGCTGGGATATTCACGAGAATATACCTACATTTGAAATTGTAATCGCTCGTATCTTTTATTTACGACTGCCGCGGACAGTAGACGAGAATGTTGTAAAAGATAAAGATGAAGTCTGTCTTAACGCTAGAACCACCGCGACAGGAAATTACTAGCCAGACAAATTCATTTCATTCGATTTTTGTAAATTAATTTCATTAATTAAATACGAGGATTTTTTAAAAGAGAGATTTTAATTAATTTGAGAATTTTTTGAAAAGGATTTCGTTGATTAAATTGGAGAATTTTAGAGAAGAGGATTTAATTAATTGAATTTGAGTTTTTGGAAGATGATTTAATTAATTAAATTTGAGAGTTTTCATGAATTTAATTTAATTAATTAAATGTGTCAATTCATAGAAATTCATTCAATTAATTTAACTCTCATTAATTGAAATTAAGAATTCTTATAAGAGGATTTAATTAATTAAAATAGAGAATTTTTTAAAATTCGTTCAATTAATTGGATTTGAGAACTTTTAAGAATTCATTCTCTTAACTAATTTTGAGAATTTTTTAAAATTCATTCAATTAATTAAACCCGACAATTTTTCCTACATTAATTTCCTATCTATGACAAATCAATGTATATCATTTTTCTCTAACTGGTACCATTAACATAGAATTCTAAAAAAATTCTATAATCCACAGAATGTCAAGTAGTACATCCATGAATATTTCCAACAGATTTCACTCATTGGATCTGTAGATATTAAGCGAGATACAAATATGTATATGTATAAATAGGTATGTAATTTCGGTGGTTCTGGCGTTAGACAGGTGGTTTACATATTTCCCTTGTTCTCGCGGCCGTGTACGCAATTACGAAAAGAGGGTTCACCACGGTTTCGAGTCATTTCGATGGGCGACAATCCCTGATTAACAGACGAGTCCTGTTAAAAAGGTATATAAACAATGATTAAGAAACGATTCTCTCTAGAACGTTGAAGCAATTATTATACGAGCTGGCGAGGTACGTTTACTAAGTACAAATGTTCCATAGTTACGCTGTTTCGAGATAATAATAATAATAATAATCTAAGTATAAACTTTCAACATTTATATACAACCGGTTGATCAATCGTTTAGATGATCCGATATAAAAACGTTGTCATAAATTTCGACCTATCTACATTCCCCATGATTACATCACCGTTTGTATATGATCGATAGTAATATCAGTTGATCTGTTAAAAAGGATGACCAGCGTTACTTCATCGGCATCTTGGAAAGAAGAAAGCCTAGAAGGTTTCACTTGCTGCTGTTTACGTAGCTTTCACATTGTGACACGTAGCTTTCACACGTTTCACGTTCATCGTGATGAATGTTACTTGGAAGGGGTGAGAATCTTATAAAATGATAATACTAAAATTGTAATTCTTCTAAGTAACTATAGAATGCTAAGTATTGATAACAGGATATTGAAAAAATGCAAGAAGCTAGAAAAATGTTTCATCTCGAACATACCCAAAGCTTACTTCAATGGGTCTTACAGTTTCCAAAACAAAAATTCCTAAATCTTAGAATCATAAGAAATGACGATATTAAAATCGTATTTTCTACATATAATTATAAAAGCAGAAGCATTTATTGTAGGAAGCTGAAAAAATACATTAAGCTAGAGAACCAGTGCATCTAGAATATATCCAACATTTAATTTCCTCTTGTATTTTTTAAGAAAAATAATCCTAAACTTTAGAATCTTCATAAATAACAATATTAAAACGTTAATTCTTCCAATAATACAATAGTATTTAAAAAATCCCTGAATCTAAAAGAACCGTGTACCTCCTCAGATAAGAAAGCTTGAACCTCCCTAATGTCCCCCTTCCAAAAAGAGAAATAAAACGAAACCCGAAGAATCTCTCAATATAGTAACGCTGGTCACAACGTGTAGAAAGAGAAAACTGACAGAATCTGTAGTTTGGAAGCCATTTAACATGTATTATGCAACGTGTATAGGACTTATTGTTGTATAATATTCTTATCTCTCTATGCCCCAGACCTTTTAACTAAAATAAACCGCGACAGGCTTAGTTGGCAACTAAATAATTCCAGATTTACTTCGTTTCAAATATTACCTCTATTCTTTTAATTATAATTAATTTAAACGAATATTATATATTACTAAATTAATTAAGTCATGTCAGGTCACTCCAGAAAAGAATTTCGTTCTTTTTTTATTAATTTTCATACTTAAAGAAACGAAATTACTTTTCGGTTTAATATTATTTAATCAATTTAATAATATATACGTACATTTCGTTTTTAATTTTTGTAGAGAAAAAAGAAATTACTTTCTAATAAAAATTAATTAAAAATCTGTGAAAAATCGAGAAAATAATTTCGTTCATTTTTTCTGTTAATCTTCACACAAAACAAACGAAATTACTTTTCGACTTAATGCTATTTAATTAAGAATCTGTAAAATTAATGAAATTGTATATGGATTAATAGAATTGTATTTAAAATGATTAAAATCGAGAAAATCGTGAATCGTTTAGTCGTCAACTATTATACAATAAAACGTAACGTTAGGTAAGTAGCTTGAGGGAAACTCGGTAATAAACTAACAATTAAAACGAACCTATGATGTCTCGTTATACTCGCTTAATCGACGATCAATTAAATCTCTGGCTTACACGTGTAAAACCTGGTATATTATCAAATTCCTAATCAATTCGCTTACGATGCCCGTGATAAAAATCCGATGAAATAAAATGATAGAAAGGCACCGATGGATACGGCCTTTGCGCCTACAGAGTCAGACGGTCACTCGTACACTTCGACTATACATATTAGGTTGTCCCTCGGTAAGTTTCTTCCCATATATTTTATATAGATCATTACAAAGTCAGATGTAGTTATTATAGAGATTTATAAAAATTCATGAAGCCAGAAGAATACTGCATCTTGATCATATCCAAAGCTCATTTAAATAGCTTCGTTACTTTTTAAAATAAAAATTCCTAAAGCTCAGAATTCTATACGATTATTTATAAGATTTACAATTTTAATATGAACTGCACACCGATAAATACTTGCAGTAGGATATTAAAAAAATTGTAAAGCTAGAGGGTCGATATATCTCGAAGACAATCAAGACTCATTCAAATATCTCTGACAGCCTCCGAGATAAAAATCCCTACATCATAAAACCTAGATGAACAACAATATTAAAATCATAATTCTCCTCAACATTTACAGAAGGTTAAAAAAATTCATGAAGCTAAAGAACTAGCGCACGTAGAACATATCCAACGGTCATATAAATATCGTCAATAGTTTCCAATATAAAAATTCCTGAAGCTCACCTCACATCAGGGCTCAAGCGCAATCCTTAAAAAATCCCAAAAATGAATCACTCCCCTCAGGTTTAATCCCTCTCTAAAGAAACTCATACGAACAACGCCTGCTTACAATTAACCATCTGACCCTGCATTCCTTAAGCGTAACAACGACCGACCGACTACCCGTTAGCAAATCTATTTACATCGGTAAATATTACACCTAAATAATTCCTAACCCGTCAATGATCAATCAACGTAACATCGGCTGGAGGGAGACAGTGATATGCATTAACGTTCCTAAGCAATTCCCGATGCGCCGCCCGGCGCGAGCTTCCAACCCCCGAGAAATTATACAAAACGTCCCCGTCGTATTTATTTGGAATCGTCAGCCTCATCGACTTCATATAAAACCTAAGCCTAAGAGACCTACAAAGCTTAACGGTGAACCGGGACCGACCCATGCGAAAGACTCGATCGTCACCCTCGTTTCCTTCGTTACACAGGACACGGAAACGCGTCGCTCCGTCGCGATGAAACGTTAACAAACAAGTTCGATCTCGGGTATCGTTCGCGTGTTCCTGCGTAGAACCGGTGTACTCGTACGGCGGGAGAGGGCGACAAGCCAACGTGGCCCGGGAGCGTTATCTTCGTGTTTTCGTTCCGTGTCATACCTGGCCGTCGCACAGGAAGCGTGAGAGACCGACGAGGATCCGTCTGATAGCACATTGAGCGATTACGATGCTGCTGGCCGCCGCGCCAGGGTTCAGGCGGGGCTAGGAGGCGCCGAGCAGGCCTGATCCCGGCGTCGGGCTGCCGCTCTGCTGTACAGCCGGAGGTACTTGATTGTACGGGTGATTGCTATTGCACAGGACCGTGTAGATGTTCTCGACGCTGCTCAGCTTCTCGAAGAACGGTATCAGGTCGAGCAGCTCCGAGTCCGTCATGTCGTCGAACCACGACGCCACCGGTACCTGGAACATTCGTACGTTTTTAGATCCGAGAATTGTTAGTATTATTTTTTTCGGGTTTTTACATAGGATTCTTTATTGTACTTACTTTTTGTTATAGAAGTTTGGGGTATAGATAGGGGTACGATAGAGGTGTTCTTTAATGTACTTACTTTTTATTGCAAGAGTTTGGGACGGGAAAGTTGTTTTCTTGTACTTACTTTTTCATTGTATAAAATACTTTCATTGTATTCGTTTTACACGTACTTTTCATTGTCTCATTGGGACGATTTTTTATTATAAAAGCTACCTTCGTTATACTTACTTTTCATTATAAAAGATTGGAACAATTCTTTACTGCACAAGCTTTTGTATGTTATTACTACTTTTTATTATCAAAGTTTGGGGCAATTTTCTATTATAAAAGCTTCCTTTTTTTATACTTCCATTCTATTAGAAAAGTTTGAGGCAATTTTTTATTGTAGAAGCTTCTTCTCATTATACTTAATTTTATATTAGGTGACAGTTCCGATAGAATCGTGAGTGTTAAATACTCTACGATTGTATTACGTTCAGAACTAAATCATTGCAGATTTTCTCAATTAAATACAATTTAATTAATATATTAATCCTTTCGTTTCTCATGCATTTTTCATTAAATATATATTGTACCATTTAATTAATTTAATATACCCAAATTCATATTGTACCATTTGTTGCACTTGATTTAATAATATCATATAATCATTATTAATCAATCCATCATATAACATAATATAATACATCATCAATCATATAATAATCATATTTGTTTAATTAAATGCAATTGACGGATATCTCATCGAATACATTATATATCCATAGAAAAATCCGCAATTATTTAATATCCAACCCATGATACTGCGTTGCATGAAATATCGTAGATTTTTATGAAGGACTCACCGCGTTGTCCGGATGGAAAATGTAACTGCCAGGACTGTTGTCGACGATTATGATCTGTTGCAAGTCCCGGCCGAGCCTGTTTAAATCTTTCACGTAGTTCCCTCGGTGATAAGCGCAGGATTCTCTAAACAGCCTCGCTCGGAACACTCCCCATCTGTCCAGCAAGTCCGCTACCGGATCGGCGTACTGTAAACGTTTAATTTCTATTAGAAAATTTGTCGCTTTTTTTATAAGACGTGAGAAATTATCGATTGTCACGACTTTTTAATGGACAGAGGAATAGTTTTAATATAGACATTAGGTCGTACAAAGTAATTTCAATTTTCCCTCAAGCCTCCTTTTTTAAACCTCAAGAATTCTTGTTTGAAAAATTAACAAAACTATTTAAATGAGTTTTAGGTATATTCTAGATACACTAATCCTCTAGCTTGACAATTTTTGTCAACCTCCTGCTATCAATACTCATCAGTCTCAACTTAATATTCAAGTTATACTTCATATAGATAACTAATTGTATAAAAATCTAAGCCTCAAGAATTCTTATTTCAAAAATGAACAAAGCTATTTAAGTGAGTTTTCACTAATCCTCTAGCTTCACAATTTTTTTTAACACCCTACTATCAATATTCATCATTCTACAGTTATTTATTATTTTTACAATTTTAATATTGTTATTTTTGAAGTTCTGAGCTGTTCTTATAATGCATTATATTACATTTTCTTTCATTATGCATTATATTATTATAACGCATAATATTATTATACTTATAATGCAAAACAGGTTTAACACAGGTTTAACAAGTTTGTAGTTTTCCCGAAGTGGTTAATTCTTGTTTTACGAACTTAACCGATTCGCGCAATGAGAATCTTGATATCTTCAGTACGAACCTTCGCCAAACTCGCGGTGAACAATACACACTCGTAGAGTTCGCCCATTCTCTGTAAGAACTCATCGACGTAAGGCCTCTTTAAAACATACACTTGATGCACTGTCCCATCAATCTCTACAGGAACAACAAAGTCAGCGTTGTTGATCGGTTTGAAAGAACTATGCACTAGCGTTTCATCCAAATCAATCACCATGCACTTCTTGTGCATATCCTGATGCCTGACCGGCGGCAGCAGGAACCCCGGCGACTCGGTGCCCACCGACGGCGAGCCCTGCCCGTCGCCCTGTAACGAGCTTGTCTTCGAGCTCTTCGAGCTGCTGTTGCGTCCCCGACCGAGGCAGCAGAGGAGAGATCGCAGGAGACCACGACCCCTTGGCTTCTTGCCACCGGCTGGACCGTTGCTGCTCGCTACTTCATTCTGCTGCGGTAACTGGGCTGCGTTCACATTAAAAAACAACAATTATTATTATTATTATATTATAAGTAAATTTATAATATTATATTACTAAAGTAAAGTATATTGTGTAAGTACTATGAGTATATAAAACTTGTATTATGAACAAACATAATCCTTATATTAATAGTAAATATAGAGTATTATTAATGAACCTGATATTACTAATAAAAATCTTTATTATCAACGAAGTTCCTACTATTAATAAAATTCTTTATTCTTTAATTCCTTGTTGATATTAATAAAATCTACTTATTAATTACACTTATTAATTACTTATTAATTAATTACATCTCTAAAATAGTTACACACAGTGTTATTAATAACATCTACTAATGCAAATTAGTAATGCAATAATTAGCAATAAAATCTACTGTTATTAAAATTTTGTATGAATAATAAAACCCTCTATTACTAATAAAAACTTGTTTCATTTATGAATCTTCTGTTGTTAATAAAATCTTTTGATATTAACAAGCATAATCCTTAAATTATTAATAAAATGAAGTATTAGTACTGAACAGGATATTATTAATAAATTTCTTTATCATTTATGTACTTCCTATTATTAATAAAATGCTGTATTATTAATGACAGTCCTATCACTAATGGAATTCTTCCTTGGTTGTAAACCTTCTATTACTAATATCTTTAATAATACAGAACGTCTCCTGTATTATTAATAAACACAAAACAATCAATCACCTACAAGCACCCCTACCATCTCTATTCCCCATACAAAAATACTAATTTCATCATAATAACACAGGGCTCTCGTAGCTCCCGATTTCATCGCAAACACGTACATCACTGACCCCGAAATCGGCACGCATGCGCCCGAGAACCCGTCCCATATACCATCACTGAATTAAACCGTACGGATGAAATAAGTAACACGGTCTCCGGTGAAAGAAAAACAGGTCTCTAGGTGGGAGGCTATAGGTAGCAGAGAGGCACGAAGAAGGGAGAGAGACGTGTTCGGTGCGAGGCGAGAGGAGAGACGTCGAGGATGGACGGGCCTTAACAGGTGCAGGATTCCAGCATCTACGGTCAACGAATACGAACACATACAAACTCAATCGGCAACCATCAGATCCAGGCCAGTGATGGGCACAGAGCGCGATTTTTTGTCACTAGGCGTCTAAAAGACATGCGCGAGTCACGTCACGGCTAGGGATGTCACGTGACTTCAGGCTCGTACATAATTGTTGAACTTTTAATAAATTTGAGCGGTAAACGGGAGCTGGGGGTGGGTTTAGGGGAAATTGTCAAGAGAGACGATGAAGAGTAGAGGATTTAACGTTTAATATGAGAGGTCGATGAAGTAAATCGGTAAACTATTAACGGAGTTATTAAGGATTGAACTTTGATAATAGGTTTTGTTATTATGATTGACGGTTTTGTTCAATATTAATTTATAGGGTTTCTGAGTGGGTTTAGATGAAATTGTCAAGCGGGACGATGAAAAGTAGAGGGTTCAAGGTTTAATTTGAGATGTCGATGAACTAGATTGGATCATTATTAACGAAGTTATGAGTAATTGAATTTTTCAAATAATTCTCATCGTAAAACTTGTCCGATGTCTCATTTAACACTAAACCTACCGTCAGATTTCACAGACAAGTATACTATATTCACATTCTTTACATTTGAATGCTATTCAATATTGGCATTGATATTTTAGTTTGACATCAAATTAAGTTATAGTTACAATTTTAGCAACATGATAAAACCATTTGTGCTTTATTTTTATCGACGAATTTAAGAAGGGTCATTTGACCCTGGTAGGTTTAGTGTTAAATTGCATTTTCATCATTTAGGAGTGCTTGTAGCTGAAATTGTAAACAGAGATGATACAATTGTAATAATAAAATTCGTTTATTTACTATAATTTTGGTAAATCTATGATAAATGTAAATAATATATATATAAATGTATGTAGATTTACAACAAATGATAGTAAATAAACGAATTATTAATAAGTAATTCACAAGTTCCATAGGAGTCAAGCATACAAGCGTGTCTTCGTATTCGGGATAGAATGCTACCTTTAAATTGGAAATCGTAAATACGCTACTGGGTTACGGCTAGTAAGCTTTACCGCGCACGCCCGAAAAATCGCGCTCTGTGCCTATCACTGATCCAGGCTTCTTACCTTTGCCATTGTTAAACTGGCCTAGCTCGTCATCCCGCGACACCTGGGTGATGATGGACGACGCGTCCATTTAAACATTTGTTGAGCGCCGTCACCGTCGTCGTGCGCCCTCGGGTGCTCGGTTCCGTTAACGCGCGCGCGCGCGTCCCACGGTGCCCGCGTGTACACACGGGCGGCCAGCGGCACGAAACCTCGGCGAACCTCTCCCTCCAAAGGTTGCCGCGGCCGATCGCCACGACTCGGCGAACGGAGACGCATAGGCGCAGCCACGGGCACACGCGCGATCGTGTCCTCCCGCCGATATATTTACCGAACACCGGTGGCTACACTCCGACGGGGAAGGGGTACGGGGCTCGTCGTTATACCTGGCGGGGAAAGAGACACACAGGGTGAAACTGTTGGCCGTTGGAAGACGCTTTTGTCGATCGATCGATGTTAATCCAATTCAGTTACATACGTTCGGCTGCTGTTTCTCCTTCTCCTCGGCTGTCTCTCTTTTACGCGCCACACCTACGTCGGGCACATCGCGGACGTTCGTGAACGCGACTCCTCGACCAGGCATATGTACGCGTTTCGAGGAGGATCTGACGCAACCGTTTCAGGGATCAGCGAGAGCGTGAACGCTCTGGTTTAAGAACGTTTGTTAACGGTCATGCTGGACACTGGCCGGAGAACGTTTACCCGATTTACTCGACGCACAACACTGAACGTAATGCTGCTACTCTAGGTGCGAGGGTTTTCGTCGCAAACAACGTTACGGGCCTGCGCCAGTGATGGGCACAGAGCGCGATTTTTCGGGCGTGCGCGGTAAAGCTTACTAGATGTAACCCAGTAGCGTATTTACGATTTCCAATTTAAAGGTAGCATTCTATCCCGAATACGAAGACACGCTTGTATGCTTGACTCCTATGGAATTTGTGAATAATTCGTTCATTTACTATCATTTGCTGTAAAGCTACATAGATTTACATATATATTATTTATATTTATTATAGATTTACAATAAATGATAGTAAATAAATTTTATTATTATAATTTTATCATCTCTGTTTACAATTTCAGGTACGAGCACTCCTATGTGATGAAAATGCAATTTAAATGAGACATCGGACAATTTTTACGATGAGAATTATTTGAAAAATTCAATTACTCATAACTTCGTTAATAATGATCCAATCTAGTTCGTCGACATCTCAAATTAAACCTTGAACCCTCTACTTTTCATCGTCCCGCTTGACAATTTCCCCTAAACCCACCCCCAGGTCCCGTTTACCGCTCAAATTTATTAAAAGTTCAACAATTATGTACGAGCCTGAAGTCACGTGACATCCCTAGCCGTGACGTGACTCGCGCATGTCTTTTAGGCGTCTAGTAACAAAAAATCGCGCTCTGTACCCATCACTGGCCTGCGCTACCTACATGGGTTTCGGTTTCCCTGGCTACACCAGCGCCGCCGGCGGCCGTCGCGTTGTACTTGGGGCTGAAGGACGGGGTATGGAAATGTGAGAGGTGAAAGTCGGACGCGACGGTGGATCGAGACGCCATGTTGGGAGTGACCGGTGCTGCCGTCGATGTAATGAGTTTGAATTCAAATTCTCGGGGAAATAATTGATTATTGAGGTGAAATGTAATACTCTGTAAGCTTGGTATGAATTAATATGAACTTTATTTTGATTAACGATTGGCAATTTTATTAACGCATTCGCGACCGGCAAATTTTGTTTGTTTCTAATACTGAGTACCGGCAAAAATAACGAAATTCTGAAACTGGTTGCAGCAAACTTGTATCGTTAAAACAAGGATAAAAATGATAAAATTTCTTTTGAAATAAGAATGTTTACGCGTGATGCGTAATGTTAATGCGTAAATACGCTACTGGGTTATAGCTAGTAAGCTTTACTGCGCACGCCCGAAAAATCGCGCTCCGTGCCCCATCACAGCACGCACTATACACAGTCGCGACTATATTTACGTGCGATCCGTTTATGAATCCGGTGGTAGCAGTGCGGGCGACCACGAACAAATGCAGTGACTGACTTTTTTGTATGAAACGCATAGTATATATAGTTCCCAATTGTATATACCGCTCTAAACATGATATCCCGATACGTTGAACGATTATCCTGAACGCGATGTGAACGGGCAGCCGGCAGCGACACATATGTACATATTTCCCCGGCTGAGATGTAAGTTCCATACCTTACACGTTCGTTCTAGGTTACGAAACCGTTTTCACCCCTATCAATTCAATGAATCTTCACGTTGCATGAACCTGGCCGACGATACCCAATGGAGATCGCCTGCTCGCTACCCGAGACCTCTCTGTTTAAAGAAAACGCACCATGGCAGAGCAGCAGCAGCAGTCGTCGTCAGGCTTCAAACGCATGTCCTTAGACAAGATAATCGAAGCGATGACCTCGGATCTCGAGAGCTCCAACGGGCACTACGTGCAGTTCGGCGTGAACCCTCAGCAACCGTCCCACAGCTGGGGCGATTACTCGCAGACCCAGAGGCATTACTCGCAGCCGCCGCCGCCTCCTTGCTCTGGTCCCCCGGCCATGCATCAACAACCGATGGCTCCTCTCTACGTGCAGAACAGCTACGATTCGTATTTCCCGTCGCAGCCGGTGAATCATTTGGGAATCAACGAGAACAACGATCTCATCGGAACGATAGACGTCGGCGGAGGCAACTACATCAACGTTATCTACGGGAACGCGTCGCAGATCATGGCCGAACAGTGCCAGCTGTTGAACGTGACGTCTTACAGGAACCAGAACGTGATCGACAGGGAGTACGGGTTGTTCAACGATCAGCACGTGGCTACCAGCCCCGAGCAGCTGCCTCGGAGTTTCAACGGGAAGCAGTTGATCGAGAATCTTGTCGGTAACTGGGTGCCGAATCAATCCGGGACGTACAGTCCGTTCGGTGGGTCGCAGAACGTCACTCCGGTGCAGTCGAACGTTGACGTGCGAGACCCAGAGGAATTACCTAGGACGGATTCGCAATATAAGAAGCCTCGAGCCGTCGCCGAGGTGAAACCCATGAGGCCTTCTTACTCCGATGTCTTGACGAAGTCAGCTCCGGCACCACCGTCACCTTTGACGGTTCAATCTTTAAAGCCTAAGACGGAATCTGTGAGTAAGAAGGTTTCTAGCAAGAATTCGAAGAACAAGTCGAAGTCGACGACGTTGAAGAGGCAGAACTCCTCTGGCAGCGACGATCACAATTCGCCGAAGATCCAGATACCGAGAAAAACGTTAGGGAAGAGTAATTCGAATCTACCTAGGCGTTGGGTGTCGTTGGATAACCTCGGTTCACCGATAGAATCTCATGAGATCAACGCTTTCGACGGGTCGACTCAGTTCGAGAAGAGAAAAGTGCCGAAGCTGGCGAAGAAAGCGGAGAAGGAGACTCTTAACAATTCGAAAGTTCAGGCGAACGTCAAAGCGACGGGGAACGTTCCCAAGCGTCCTATACAGATAAACAATAATTTGAATATAACGAACACTTCCAGCCAGACGATCTCGCCGGAGAAGATCGAGAAGAACCAGCAGGTGGTGAACAAAAACAAGGAGGACAAGAAGGTTAAGAAACGTTCTCAGAGCGACAAGACTCAGGTCAAGAAGGCACAGAGGAGTCGCAGGAGGGAGAACAGGGAATCTCCGATGAGGGATTTGTACAAAAACTTTAACAAGTACGCGAGTCACTGGGTTAAAATAGGATTGAAGATTTTTCACTGGCTGCTGCACCTCGTCTCGGACGTAGTCAGTATGAGTGCCAATCTTATGATTCTTCTGTAAGTAAAATCAATTTCAATCACAGTTCTGACAAATATAAACAATTAATTTCGATTTCAGGGGGAAATGCGGCTGGTACCACGCGCTGTTGTATTTCAAATATTTCTGGCTGCACGTAGCCGTCACGTTCTCCAAGATACGTGTATTGAATGCGATCGGGAGACGGTTGGACGGTTGGTTCGGGAACAGTCGGTTCGCGTTCTGGAGGAAAATAAAGACTAAAGGCGAGGAGAAGGAGGACAGCAGTAATTGGATACACGGTGGCCTCGAGGCTAACATCGCGTTACCCAGTACGGGTGAGGAAGCGATGAAGAGGTTGTTGGCTTGCAAGGGCAAGGATCCTTATAGTATACTCGGTGTCACGCCGACCTGCTCCGATGACGATATCAAGAAGTATTATAAAAGGCAAGCTTTCTTGGTGCATCCTGATAAGAATAATCAACCCGGTGCGGAAGAGGCCTTCAAAATACTCGTTCACGCGTTTGACATAATCGGAGAGCCGGTGAGCTGAGTTCTTCTTTCTGGTTCTTAAGAGCAGGGATAGTCAATCTCTTTTCATGTCATTTTTAGGTATTTATTTAGAGCAGTGATGGGCACAGAGCGCGACTAAACGGGACCTGGGGGTGGGTTTAGGGAAAATTGTCAACGGAGACGATGAAAAGTAGAGGGTTCAAGGTTTAATTTGAGATGTCGATGAACTAGATTGATGAACATCATTAACGAAGTTATGAGTAATTGAATTTTTCAAATAATTCTCATCGTAAAAATTGTCCGATGTCTCATTTAAATTGCATTTTCATCACTTAGGAGTGCTCGTAACTGAAATTGTAAACAGAGACGATAAAATTATAATAATAAAATTCGTTTGTTTACTATCATTTGTTGTAAATCTATGATAAATGTAAATAATATACATGTAAATCTATGTAGATTTACAACAAATGATAGTAAATGAACGAATTATTAAAATTGGAAATTGTAAATACGCTACTGGGTTATGGCTAGTAAGCTTTACTGCACACGCTCTGTGCCCATCACTAAATTTAGAGTAATATATTTAAGTGTTCTTCAATTTTTATGACTATTTATTTATTCATTATTATTCATTCTTATTCAACTATTATTCAGATTCAAATGAATAAATTTATTTGTAATAATTAATATTGATCAGACAGTAAAAATGAAGTGATGTAATTCTAGGAACGTCGGCAAGCGTTCGATCAAACTAGACAAGTGGAGGCTGCCTGGGGTGTGCTGAGCGACCTGCTCTCCCAGCTTCATAGGAAAATGGAACAGGCGGCGAACACGATTAGATGTACGAACTGTGGTTCAAGACACAAGAGGATCCCGACCCAGAGGCCTTGCTACGCGGCGCGGTTCTGCGCTCAATGTAAAATACGGCACAGCGCGAAGGAAGTAAATGTCGAAGATTTGTTAATAATAGAAGGCTTTAGTAATTGTAGAAGATTTAATTAATGGCAGGAGGTTCATTAATAATAGAGAATTTTATTGGGTTAGCAAGGAAGTAATTTCAGTTTGTACAATTGGACATTTATTATCTTGTTATGCATTTATCAAAATGTTACAATTTTTGTCTTTTGATAATTGTTAGTTGACAACAGCAAATTCCGTGTAATATTGTTTGTAATTTTTATGTACATATAGTATATACAATCTGCAATTCTTTATTGTAAGCCTCAGGTTTTATACACGTTAACGAATCGTTCCAGGGTGACATTTGGGCGGAGTCTCGGCTAATGGGATTTCTCTGGCATTATTACGCCTGCATGGAAGGCGCCGTGTACGACGTTACTGACTGGGCGGCTTGCCAGGCTGGGAATTTAAAACATTTAAGGGCGAACACCCATAGCGTGCAATATAGAATTGTGTTGGGTCAGAGGCCATCCTCGCAAGCGAACGGCAGCGGCAAGAGGCGGCAGCAGATAGATCCGAACACGAGGTACTCCATCAACAAAAGTAGTAGCTACGTGGGTTTGAATTAGTGCTTAGGTATTCCGTAAAGGTGATTAGCAAAGGATGATAGTTCCAGAAATGGCAGACTTGAGAGAATTATTCTGAACAATTTCGTTTTGTCAAATGCAAGATGGAACTTTATTACTGAGTCAAAGAAGAAACATTAATAAAGAAATAAGAGACTTGATTTATTAGATTTTTATTAAGAACAGAAGGTTTTAAGCAAGAAGTAATAATCATTTAATTAATTGTCTGTTGAACAGCGAGACGGACTTTGAGGATTTTTTAAATAATTTGTACAACCAAAACAAGACCGCGAGCACGTCGGAGCAGAACACGTTCGGAGGTGATACGAAGCGGCGCAAGAGCAAACGCAAGAAGTAGAGTCAACGGCGGCGAGTTGCTCCCCGGGTTTACCGCCACCCCTCAGCCGTCTGTAGATGTACAGTAACATGCGAAATTTGTTTGTGGACTCTTCTTATACTATCTTTTCTCCTTTATACAAATATAGACGATAGCACAACAATGATAATTTCGATCAGAGTGAATTTTAAACGAAGTTTCACCTCCGTTTCTTTTTCTTCTCAATCTTTTAATGAATTCAAATCAGATAAATCGGTTGCTTTCGAGAGGACTGTATATATACATATAAATATATATATATATAAGGTTCGGGAGTGAAACGAGAAATTGGAGGTCATTTAAACTTCAACTTTTCGAGTAAAGATGAACAATTAAAAAGCTTGGTGTCAGGTAATTTTTACGAAGATCGCCTTGATGATCGCCTTATATTTGACCTTGAACCCCATCTTCAAGATCAACTTTTGTTTCTTAAACGTGTACCTCTGTTTTCGACATCAGTAATCGAAAGACTGGGAAATTTGAATATTCTATGTCTTTAACTCACATAAAAAATAGAGGTTCCCATTTAAAAAATAAAAGTTGGCCCTGAAGATTAAATTCAGGGTGAAACGTAATTGTATTAAATTCTTTAATTAATCTAAGGTCATTAAATTATTTCATAAGAATTAGCTGACCTTGAATTGTTCACATCACTCAGCGACCTCCGAGAATTCTCCGAGATCACCATACTCTTCCCTCAGCCTGTATATACTTGTGCAGGAACGTTGCAGAGTACAATTTGTTTGTTAGACAGGCGACGAACGTTTGCCCGGCGTTAGCGAATATTTTAATTAACGATTTCTATGGATAGGATTAAATTGTACTTTTCTAGGCCGATAAGGTATATTACTTGAACGTGTATTTTAAGCGACCAGAGGTGATCATCGTACTAAGAAACTGGTGTAAACGAATTAAAGTAAGACGAAACGCAGAACGACTTATTCTTAGTTGATACGAACGATGGAATTTTTACTCGGTTCTTAATTAACAGGTCTCGAGCCAAATAATTGTGCTAATCGATTCTGAAACTCTGATGTGAATTATAGTGTACGACCTTATAAGGAATTTTTAGTTGTTAGATTTGTTGGAAGCTCTTCTGGATTATTAGGAATTTTTATTGTGAAAAGCATCAGAGTCTTGGATATCCTTCCTTTAGGTACAATGTTCTTCCAGCTTCACGAATTTTTTCACCTCTTTATAATGGATATTTTCGTTTTTGTAATTACATAAACAGGGTGTTCAAGAAAAAGTATTCAATATTTATATGGTGTACAGAGCATACTGTACCAAGTAAAAATGCTTTAGTAAACGTAGGTCCAAAGGTGAACCGTTTTTGAGATATGAACATTTTTGTTTAAGCTTTTTTATTCGGTACAGTGCGCCCTATATACCATATA
>SHCU01000248.1:83578-95728 GCA_004307685.1 Ceratina australensis | reverse complement strand
GGAACCAGCCCCTCCATTTACGCACACCGTCACACCGCATCGGTGTGCTTCGTGCTTGGCAGATTTCGTGCAGTAGAGAGAGAGGGTTTTCCGTCGCTCTTCCGTCGCTACTCCTGTAGCGCTAAGATGCGAGCGGCGCACAGCCGGCCGACGACGAATATTCCCAATATACAGATGAAAGGAGTCGAAGATTTTAGAAGATTAGAATTTATACATATGTAATTGTATGATTGATACAATCTGATTAATAAATGAATTGAGAATGATTAATGGAAAGAAATTCATTTTTACGATCCTTAACCGAATGATCAATTCCACTTCTCCTCTTGGTAATGCATCCGAGATTTTCAAACGAAGAAGAAATGCAAATTATAAATGGGAGGAAGGATCGCAAAAGAAAAATACTGAGATTTATTTTTACTCATTTATTAATCGAAGTTAAATTCGATTTCATTGTTACAATGCAATATACAATTTTAAGTAGAGAAATTCTTAGACTAAATAGTAGTTCTTAGCTTGGTACCTTTTGCAAAGTCTAATCTTTGCAAAAGATACCAATCCAGGTCTGTGATTAGCCTAATAGAACATACATAGCCTAATAGTGACAGACCTAATAGAATTAGGTCTGTGTGCGTAAATGGAGGGGCTGGTTCCCGATGGCTCCCGTCCTCAATCTGGCAGCTCTGGTCTGCAGCCGACCATTCATCGTCCACTCATCCCAACCTGGGGGGGCAAACCTATATAGGAGGGGCTGAAGCAAAGTTTTAGTTCATACAACAATTGTAGGAAGCGCTTCTAGCATTAGAATACAAACTTGCAGAGTGTCAGTTTAATTGTAGTAAGTGTAAATTTTATTATATTCTTTATCGTATGAGTCGGTGTGTGAATGTGATTTTCCATTTCAACAGGTATCTGGACGGTGATGGATTTCTATTCAATTTTACTTTTCCTATTTTCTCCATAACTTTCCAAGGTAAGGTTCTTATAACAATACTTACTTTTCATTACTATACCATTTCAATCCCTAATTTTACTAATGCAACTAATTCGTTTGGGCGCTCCGTGCCCATCACTGGTTTACTTCGATGAATGAATCCTCCTGAGCGTCGTTCAGCGAGTACTCTCGTTCCCTGGAAGATGGCACGAGGCGGTGAGTTTTCTGGTGAAACGATAGAACACTCCAATGAGCAGTGACATTACCAGACCAGCAGATTTTCATCGTTACGAAATAAATAATTGCAATGACAAATCGTTTCGATCGTTCCTTCGTAACTCCAGAACGATGATTGAAGCGCGGAGTTTCATCGGAGTGGGGCGGAACGAAATCGCCAATCCGGTCATTCGTTATCTTTCCTTCTAATCTACGCCGAGGTCGGCTCCGGCGCCCGCTGGGATGTAAGTCGTCGCTGAGTTACCAGTAACGCCGAATTCGTCGAACGCGAAGCAACGATGGGCCTGGAGGATTACAAGGAGCTCGTGGGATCGTGCGCGTCCGTCTGCACGATCGCGCACATGCTGTCCGGGACGTGAGTTAATCGAGCCATCAAGCCTCTCTTCTCGACACCAGCCCCGATTCCTGTTCACATTTTTATCATTTGTATCAAGTAACTAAAGAACATTGTAACTGGGACGTTTGATATCAAGTAGTACCACCGAGAAGAGATTAGTAAAGAGTGTCAGCCTTATGGGACCTTGCGGTAGAAAAAAACATGGTAGGAATCTGTACACAAGCGTTAACAGATCATAGAAAGAGATGCTAGAGCGTACTATAGTAGAGATACGTATGAATGCATCGTGAAAGTAGTTAAATTCTGATTAATAAATGGATAAAAATATGTGCCAGAGTAGTCATGCTGTGAGATTTCAGAGATCTGTTTTACGGCGCCAGGCCCTCTCAGGCCCATTTTAGCTGTAACACAGGGGCTAGGTTCTCTTTACTAATCTCTCCTCGGTGGTAGTACTGTATCATATCAGAGGCGTGTGACTCTCAATCGATTACACGTGCTACTCGCGAAACATTGATTTTCATTTTTCTTTGCTTAATCTGTAGATATTTGAGAGGAAACCCGAAGAGATAGAATGTTATGAAATACTTGAGAGTCGATCGGAATCCTAACGTCATTGTCACGGCCAGCGTTACCATAAGGAGGGATCTGTGGGATTTAGAAGTAGTAGGGGACCATTGGAAAAGTTCTCTCTATACACTGTTCCTTTTAGTACCAGGAATTTTTTCAAACTACTATCAATGCTTGTCGTTCTCAAGTTACTTGTAAGAGTTGCAGTTTTAATATTGTTTATTGAGACTTCAGAGTTTAGGTATTTTTATATTTAAAAGTATTGGAGGTATTTAAATGTGTCTTTCGCACCTTCTGGGTATATCAATCCTCTAGCTTCACAATTTGTTTCAAACTTCTACTATGAGTACTCATAACTCTGTAATTAGTTCTGAGAATTACAATTTTAATATTGTTTATTGAAACTCCAAGGTTTAAGGATTTTTATCTTGAAAACTGTCAGAGGTATTTAAATGAGTCTTTCGTATCTTCTAAGTATATCGATTCTCTAGCTTCAGAATTTGTTTCAATCCTCTACTACATTTCCTCTTTCCTCTTTTCCTTATTTACTTCCTCTCCATAATTCTACAATTATGTCTAAGAATTACAATTTATAAAATTCTAAGCTTTAGGAATTATTATCTCAAAAATTATCAGAGTTATTTAAATGAGTCTTAAATATATTCTACGTACACTACACCTCTAGCTTCATAAATATTCTCCGCTCCCTAAAGTAACTACTTCTGATTCTACAATTAAATATCCAA
Organism: Ceratina australensis; assembly: GCA_004307685.1. Taxonomy (NCBI): domain Eukaryota; kingdom Metazoa; phylum Arthropoda; class Insecta; order Hymenoptera; family Apidae; genus Ceratina; species Ceratina australensis. The sequence goes on along the minus strand of SHCU01000248.1, from coordinate 92,907 downwards.
AATACAATCTCAAATCATTTCTTAATTGAAAACTATGAACTTATCTCTCAAAACCTACTCAAACAAATCTCTTACATACTTTATATATACCAACACCTATTAGTCTCACAATGAGTCTCTTATTACCAGTACTCATTACTCTACAATTACGTACAATTACAATTTTAATATTGTCATTTGAAAAGATAATAATCCCTCGAGTGATATCTCCCTGGGAACGCTGGTCACGGCTCTCGAGTCGTTGCGTCACCGTGCGATTTATCGTCGCGCTACCTTGAGAGATCGGTTCGGCCCGATTTATTTTTAAGCCGCTATCACCTATCCGATTTACATGCGACCGTCATTCACAAATGTAAATCACGATCAACGACAAATTGTAACGTTGTATCTTTTTCTCTGCGATTTAATTATAGATTGATATGTAGAGACATATATCGAAAGGGCTCGTCCCGTGGTTTCGACCCGATGCCTTTCCTGGGCGGCGTAGGAATGTGAGTCCGACGAACGAGCCAGCCGGGGGGGGCCTTTCACCTCGGACCGCTTAATCGCGAGCTAAACCAATTGTTTTAGGTGCATTTTAATACTCCGATATGGTTTGATCGTCGGAGACCCTGCGATGATTAGCGTTAACGTTTTCGGATTACTAACAAACGCGATGTACATGGCTGTGTATTATAGCTACTCACCGGACAGGGTACGAGAGTTTTAATAATACTCTAAAAATTCGAACGGCTTCGCGAATCTCATTTCTTTTTTTTATCACCCTCTCAGACCTATCATATTATTTCTGACGACGAGAGTCGAGCTGTAAGCAGCGAGATCACGTATCTACCGGCTGGAATTAAAAGCCTCTATTCACGAATGCTTGCTCTCTCCGTATCGGTTCTGCAAACACACTTCAATTGATAGAGACCTACTCAGATAATCGCATTAAGTATCGCAAGAAATTTCATAACAAAATACGTGATTTCGCTCGACTTCGAATAATAGAAATAAATATTAAATATTCGTGAATGATCTAACAAGAATTCTTTGAGTTCCTTGAAACTTTTCATCTGAATGTTTAGAAGGACACGCTGGCGTTGATGGGCAAGGCTGCGGCTATTGTAACAGCCTTGCTCGCCTACTCGCACATGGAGGATCCCGAGAAGATCGAATTTCGATACGGCTTGATCGTAACGGCGTTGTTCCTCCTGTTGATCGGCTCGCCTCTCCTACACCTCGTAAGTGTCTCTTGCGAAACGATCTGGAACAAAAATTTCGAAACACCGTTACAAACGATTAATAATCGAACGATCTCTAACAGAAAGAAATTATAAGAACGAAGAGCACAGAGATACTACCGTTCCCTCTGATATTCATGGGAACAATCGTCTCGTCCCTGTGGCTACTCTACGGACTGATCATCAACGACGTTTTCATAATCGTAAGTAAAACTCACGATTAAGAAAATAATGAATTCTCTAATAAATGTTGTATTTTCAGTTTCAGAATTCCGTAGGCTTCGGCCTGTCGCTGACGCAACTCTCACTGTTCGCGATCTACCCGTCTAAGCCTAAGAAGAAAACCGATCAAGAGAAATCGAATTGAATTGATTAAATCAAAAGCTTTTATCGACACTCTTTTCACAGTGTCGTGTACTTAGGTGTACATACCTACGCGAGCGTTGAACGTTCGATCTTCACGGTATTAAACGCTATTTTTGTTAATCAAACGGTGGAGTTTTCTTCTGGACCTTCGAATAACGAACAGCGGAGAATAGATCGGCATTGGTCGCATCCGTAATTGACAGACATTGAAACGGGGAGATGATGCCCCCTTCGGGGAGCAGTGCTCGTTTAAAACGCAGATGCGTTCAATCAGCTAACGACGCGTTAAACGATCAATTTTAGTAAAGCATTCACCCGGTATTTTTAACGGGAAACATAAAGCGTTTAATCGGTTCAATCGACTCGTAATAATCCTAAATTAATTCGAATTATCGAAGCAGTTGTATACAGGGTGTTTCAAACCACCCGTTCTATGCCAGAAAATATGAATCGTTCAACAGATTGGAACGAAGCAATTTTTAATAGTCTATGCATTGACTCGAGATTTCATGAACATTAAACAGTATGGTTGGTTAACACAACGAATTATTTGTAGTAATCTTGAATTAACTCTATGCTTCGAGCTAATCTTTCAGAGATAGATTGCATTAATTCCTAAGAGGCATCTGTATATAGACAGGGTTTATATATTAATAAACAAATCTCTAAACACAAAATTGTATGCTGAATCGATGCAACATTTATACTTTGTATATGCAAATTATTGAGGTAATCTTTTAGAGTCAAGAAGATTGGAACGAAGCAATTTTTAATAGTCTATGTATTGACTCGATATTTCATGAACATTAACACTAAACCTACCTCGGTCAAATGACCCTTCTTAAATTCCTCCATAAAAATAAGGTGCAAATGCTTTTATTGTATTGTTAAAATTGTAACTATGACTTTATCTGATGTCAAACTAAAATATCAGTGCCAATATTAAATAACATTCAAATGTAAATAATCTCAATATAGTATAGTTGTGTGTAAAATGTGTCGGTAGGTTTAGTGTTAAACAGTATGGTTGGTTAACACAACGAATTATTTGTAGTAATCTTGAATTAACTCTATGCTTCGAGCTAATGTTTCAGAGATAGATTGCATTAATTCCTAAGAGGCATCTGTATATAGACAGGCTTTATATATTAATAAACAAATCTCTAAACACAAAATTGTATGCTGAATCGATGCAACATTTATACTTTGTATACACAAATTATCAAGCTAATCTTCTACATTCAAGAAGACTAGAAAGAAGCAATTTATAACAAGCACCTGTACATTCTTCTATTACTTTACATTATTGTATTCCTATTCTATAATCTTCTATTATTTTATTTTATGTTATTATTCTTTCTACTTCATATGTAACTTGAACCCCGAGGCAAAAAACAATACACTTAATCACGAATAATCGATCTTTCAGCTTCTCTTTAAGAAGCAATACGAGGAATCGAGCGTTTGTTCCCGGGTAGAATTAATTATGCAAATTCGATTGTACCGTCTAATAATAAGCGCATACTTCTGAATGAGCGTGTGCTACGGGACACCGAGAGCCGATTACCATTTCACTTTCAATCCTCCTGGCAACAAACGATCCACCGTACGTGGCCAGGCCCTCGTTAGTAGTCGGTCTCGGTATGACTTATTATTATATGAGCGACGCGCATCATCGGCTTTCTGATCGAGTTTGCTGCTGGCTAATAGCAGGAAACAGTGACCTTCTACAGTAGACAGTAGCTACCGTGCCCGACGGTACCGTGGTCAGTAACGTGCACGATTCTAGCCGGCCAATCCATGACACTCGGAATCGGTTTATACTTATTACAAATCAAACGTATAGCCACGGTGTAGATTTCTAATAAATTCCAAGTTACAAGTTAATTCGTTAGAAATGTCTGCTGCGTGAAGTCTCTGTTCCCTGAAGGATACGAAAGAAAAATGGTGAGCGTTCTTTTTAAACGAAACAAAGAATCTGTCTTATAAGCTCGTCTGAAAACGTGCGGCTCATGAAAGAAGCATGATTCACGCTCGCGTACGTCACAAGACTGTAAGCGGGTGTAATAACGTTTAGATGAAATCGAAACTTTCAACCTGCTAACATTCCTGATCGAAGCATCCTTCGGATGGTTCGATATCGCGCACCCACGAGATTCCTGCTCCGCGCATTTCCTCCGATTGATCCCGAGTAGGCTTGCGCCTCCCCTCGGCGACGGTTTACACGCGCGTGTGTTTCTCCCCCGCACACAGAGAGGGAAATCGTCGGTTTTAACGTGAACGCGTTTACTGTTGTGTGCGCGGCCTCGTCCGACACCTGCTGCATCCATCCCCTGTTGCCTCCGACAGAGTCATGCGGATCAGCTGATGGTTCGTACAGTGTAACGCAACTCGTTCGTACGGTGTAACGCACGGTAAACAGAATCCTAGGATCGCTTGCTGAAACTTGATCCTGCGTACGCACGTGCTTCCCTTCTTATTTTCTTCTCACGCCTGACCTGTAACATGTTACGTACAAATTGAAAAGAATTTTATTCAAGTTGAGTCAGCATATATTTTAATTAGGAATTATTTTTCAATGTTTTGGAATTGTATTGGTTTGATACAGTGTAACGCAACTCGTTCGTACGGTGTTGTAACGCACGGTAAACAGAATCCTAGGATCGCTGTGCTTGCTGAAACTTGATCCTGCGTACGCACGTGCTTCCCTTCATATTTTCTTCTCACGCCTGACCTGTAACATGTTACATACAAATTGAAAAGAATTTTATTCAAGTTGAGTCAGCATATATTTTAATTAGGAATTATTTTTCAATGTTTTGGAATTGTATTGGTTTGAGATTTGTACGTGATTGTTATGAGACACGAGGGGGACGTTATTGAATAGGATCGTGGCAAGACGTCAGAGAGGGAAATCGCGTTCACATGGCAGAAACTCATCCAGGAACGGATGGCAAGACCAGCCTTCCCACCGCCCCGCACGGAGCTTCACGATCCCGTCGGGCTTAATATCAATTTAGAGACGCAATACGGGGAGTATTTCGATGCCGTGTAATTTGCTTGGACGTTCGTTAAGTATACCAGGACAATTATAACCGTATCCAATAACGACGAGGCCGCACGAGCACCACGAATCGTTGCGACACGCGTCCTTAAGGATCTTATTAGCTAACAAGCCACGCGAAATTCTCCCCCTCCAGGAGGGTATCTGTTTCTCATGCTCGAGTCAATTTAATCAATTGATTCTTGCATTTTAGCCGACAGATTTAATAGATGATTTTTATTATTAATTTTCACTGTTTTGATAAGAAGTTTAATGAGATAATTATGGTAGAATTAATGGAGAGGTACAATTTAATCCCTCAAATGGAAGGGAATCTTTTTCGTAAATGAATCCTTTTAATAAAATTCGAAATAAAATGCACTAGACTCTCGAGATGTTAAAGACATTAGCTAACAAGTCATTAAATTTAGCTCCCAACAAAATTCATAGAACAAAGTAATTACGAATGCAATAAGTACGATGAACGTAGCTCTCGTGTACAAAATCCAGAGTTGAATTACAGTGGTAGCAGATGCGAAGGTATTCAGGGAAACTTCGATATGACACAAGTTTCCCAGATTGCGTTCAATATTTCATATTTATATCACCGAGAGGAATAAAAAAGAATTAAAACGATCCCAGTTATACCTGACAGTCTTCTCAAACTATGTACAAACCAAATCTACCTAACAAACAATACTTTTAATCAAATTCGTTTAATACAAAACTAATTCCCAGATCCAAATTAATTTGCCAAAATCCTAAGCCAGCCCGTGGGATTCGTGTGGCGAAAAAGAAGCAAAGCGAGCGTGCGTTCGCCTTGGAACCGAGGGAGGAAGGAAGGGGATGTCGGGAAGGGGGATGATGATCAGGCCGGCTAAGACAGTAGGAAAAAGAGGGAGATCCTGGCTGAGCGGTTATTCCGTACACGGCTTACCGTCCCGCAGGACACGCGATATGTGTAACGCGGCCTGATACGTTTACCCGTCGATCTCATTTTTATCGCTCTCTCTCTCTCTCTCCGTGGTCGGTTTTCGGGCGAGGATCACCTCTTCGCGCGGCGACTTTTCCCGGCCTCAGCGTACCGCGGCTTCTTAGTGACGCGAGTGACACCGCCGTTCGTTCCTCGGTCCAACCATTCGCTGGCCACCGCTTCCGGTCGCGCGCGGTCCCGCCTGATTCACGTAAGTCACGCGGATTTAATTCATTCATTTATTCGTTTATTCGGAGATAATTCAATTAAATGTATATTAGATTTATAGATACTAACGTGTGTAAAATATCTGAAACGGTAAAATTGTAATTGTTACATGAATTATTATTTTTAGTTATTAAAAGTGGATGAGTTTAGTTGTAAAATGAATGAGAGTTCAGAGCGACGATTATTAGAGATTAGCTGGTCTTGGAGAATTTAGTTTTACCTGTTTGTAATATAAAAATTGATTCGAATCGATTCTGTGACAACTTTTTAATAATCTTTGTACGTGATTCTTGGTACGAGATTCTGAACAAGAATTGTTTGGGTACGAGAAAGGATTTCAATATCGTTTAGTCGAGGTTGAGAGATGAAAATCGTTGGGACATGTTCTTGAAAATAACCGAGTATTCAAGACATGCACGCGTTATTACAAGAAATGCAAAAACGAAAATATACGAGCAGATATTGCTGTGTAGCATTGAAGTGCCTCCTCGGGGCTTATTCTATGTGGTTGAGGTTTTACTCGGAGCAAACGAAATTTTTAATCATTTGAGATTTAATGAAAATGTTTTTTTATGTTTTTTCTTGATTTTATTTTATCAATAGAATTAATTTATTTATCTTTGATTGAGTGAATTTTAATTTTTTGTTATAAGTATTTAATCTTGGAATTCTTGTAATATACGACACTTTTCCTTTGTGATATAAAATCATTTTTACTGTCTTTCAGGTTTGTATTATTTGAAGAGTATTAGAATTCATTTATGATTGAGAATGAATCTTAATTTTCTGTAATAAATTTCTAATCCTGTAACTTATTAAAATTCTTGTGATACAAAATACTTCTCTATAATCAAAAAAATAAAATCTCGAGGCAAATAAATTCTGTACCAATTATCAAAATAATCAAATTTTAATTGTCTTTCATTTTGCATCGTTTAGAAATTATTGAAATTGATCAATTCATTCATGACTGAAGATGAATCTGTGTAGCATTGAAAAATAGAGTCATACACCAAATAAGTGTATTCTGTAATTATCCACAATATAATTAAAATACTATTTTTATGATCTTTACTATCTTGTAATATCTGTGCATCATTTAAGGATTATCAAAATTGATTTGTTCATGTTTAACTCAAGAAGAATTCTATAATATCTTGTGATAAATAAATGATTATTGTGTTAATAATATATTAATATCACTATTAAAACTAGAATCTTACTCGAAACAAACCAAACCTGTAGTAACCCACAATATAAATAAAATACTATTTTTATGATCTTTACTGTCTTTTAATATCTGTGCATCATTTAAGTATTATCAAAATTGATTAGTTCATATTTAACTTAAGAATTCAATAATACCTTGTGATAAATAATGGATTCTCTATTGTTTTAATAACTCTTTTATGAATACGCATCTGGAAACGATCCCATGTCTTTGAACCTTCACCACAAGGTGTTTTACGTGTAGTGATTCTTAGAATCTTCGTAGGCATACGAACTGGCCCTTTAACTTTCAGTTTTTGTTTGTTCTTTCTCAAGAGAGCGTACATTGCGCGAAGTCAATGTAATCCTAATTCTGTGAATAGGAGTCACTTCTTGCCCTGGTTTTTCAGGATTGTCAACTTTCGTGCTTGCCATTGTTTAATTGTCTTCCTGGTCGAGATGATTAATTTATTTTTAAACAAAACTAATCAGCGCTGAACCAGTAAGTGCACAAGCCGCGTGTGCTAAACAGAAGAGCCTCTATTGTTTTAATAATATATTAATATCACATTTTTCTTACGAATTATTATCTGTTATTATTTTAAGATACTTCACCTGTTTGAGATGCGAATCAAGCAGGGTCTCTACCGAGATGAACGTAAAACTGAGGATGTTTTTTGCAGTTCGAGACGAGCGAGAATCATCAAAGATGTACGGCCTAATTCTGGAGAACTTGTCCGAGTACATACGGCAGGTGTACGGGGAAGATAGATGGGAAGAGATCCGGCGACAGGCCTGCGTCGATCAGCCCAGTTTCAGCGTCCATCAGGTCTACCCGGAGAATCTGATACCCAGATTAGCGAAGAAGGCTATTCAAGTAAGCCAGCTCCATTGGTACATCGATCTTACACGTCCTTCGATAACTGAAATGAGAAAATCTAATTAATATAAAATTGTTATTTATTCTTTTTATTTTTACAATCTTTAATTTGATGTATGGGAATTTTTGTGTAATATAGAAGTAATTGTTTCACTAATAATTAGCGAAGAAGGCTATTCAAGTAAGTTAGATTCTTTGGTATAGTGATCTTATACATTCTTGGATAACTGAAATACAAACTCTAATTTATATCAAGTTGTTATTAATATTTTTTATTTTGACAATCTTTAATTTGATGTATATGAATTTTTGTATAATGTAGAAGTAATTGTTTCACTAATAATTAGTGAAGAAGGCTATTCGAGTAAGCCAGCTCCATTGGTACATCGATCTTATACGTCCTTCGATAACTGAAATGAGAAAATCTAATGAATATAAAATTGTTATTTATTCTTTTTATTTTTACAATCTTTAATTTGATGTATGGGAATTTTTGTGTAATATAGAAGTAATTGTTTCACTAATAATTAGCGAAGAAGGCTATTCAAGTAAGTTAGATTCTTTGGTATAGTGATCTTATACATTCTTGGATAACTTTGAAGAAGACTATTCAAGTAAGATAGATTCTTTGGTATAGTGATCTTATACATTCTTGGATAAGATCCTTAATAAAGATTAATGATATCGAGTGAATGGAGATTAATAAAGATCCTTAATAAGGATCAAATATATCAAATTAATAAGGATTAATAAAGATCTTTCGTCTTTGATTCCATATTATTAATCCTTGTTAAAGATCTTTATTGATCCCATAAAATGTGAAGGAGTGAACGACGAGACGTTTGCCTTCCAGGTACTCGGGGTGTCGGAAAAAGAGTTTTTCGACCAGATGGGCGTACATTTCGTAGGGTTCGTCGGGCAGTACGGTTACGATCGTGTGCTCTCGGTGCTCGGACGTCACGTAAGAGACTTTCTTAACGGTTTGGACAATTTGCACGAATATCTGAAATTCTCCTACCCTAGGATGAGGGCACCTTCGTTTATTTGCGAAAACGAGACCCGGCAAGGTAATCAATCCATCAATTAACGAAATAATCCTCATATTAAAACCGTTCGAGGATCGTTTCTTTATTCGAATCTAACGTGTAGAATTTTCTGAAAACTTACAAATATCCATTAATATAAGAGTAGAACGTGTGAGAATATTTTCAATGAAATCTGAGCACCTTTCGATTTCCATGAAGTTTGAAGGGGTCCCCCTTGAGACTCGATTTTCGCGATTTTTGGCATTTAATATCTCAGGTTCTAGTGGATGGAACTCGATGAAATTTGCAGGGTTTGCACTTCTATAGAAGTAGAATAAGCCACAATAATTTCAACTCGATCCATCGATTCCTTCTATTATAA